>OZ024848.1:3567834-3568971 GCA_964017145.1 Agrocybe praecox | reverse complement strand
AGTCCAGATACTGGTGAGATGGGTCAAATCAGACTAAGATTAACATGATATTGATAATGATAAAGGACGTACTAGCTTTCTGTGCCAAAATAACTTCACCATTGAGGTCATCATCCACCGCTTCTCCGTCGTTGTCTTCGTGGTCAGAGTTTACAAGGTTTGACGGCACTTCTGGCATTACCACGTTGGTGTCAGGGTTTCCCCTATTTTCTCTTATTTTTCTATATTTATTTCGCATTTTTCCCTTTTGTAGATGTGTAGATATCTTATCTGCTTCATATCTTTGATTATCTCTTGATTATCATTTGATTAGATACTTATCACTTTAATTTCCCATGAGCATAGCCTCATCCATTCTATATCATTCCACATCATTCTTTTACTTTCTTTATGATGTCATTGCCTTACTCATCATTCCTTTCTATGATGTCATGGAGGAATATTCTAGAATAGCTGTAGGGTATATATACTAGACATGTATGTAGCTGTAGCCCCAGCTTCAATCTCTTAGGATATCCACTATCATTGGTGTGATCTCTTAGAATCATTGAGTGTCTCTCTATCTCTCTATCTCTCTCTCACTCTCTCACTTCCTCTCTTCTCTTGCTTTGTCTTTGTTGGTGGCCTTGTCACACTGATTATAGTGTTGCCCTGACAGAAGATTGAAGCTATCTCAGACAACTCCACCACTCACTATCCATCATCTCACTCTTACCTACACCAACCTACATTTATCTACACCAATCTATTCATCCCTCTTTCTACCATTTTCCCTCACATCCTCTCACCACATACATTATTTTCTTCATCACCACCAACCCTTCAATCTCCAATATCCCCCAATCTTCTATATCATTTCTCCCTCCTTAGTTTCAACATCTCCTCAAGACACCTCTCTTTTTACTGGGTTTCTCACTCTCTGCTGTGTGTTGTGTGTGAACTTGTAGATAGGGATACCAACTGTTGGGGCAGATTCAGGCCAACTGTTTCTGTCTTTGGTGGTCTAGGAAAATACCAGGTAGTCAATCCTGTGATCCTAGGTTTAGACCCACTGTGCTTGGGATGACAACTGGGTATCCAGTATATAGTTTTTTTTTAGTTACTTAGTATAGTCTCAAGGGCACTTTTTGTAGATAG
>OZ024848.1:3515334-3562834 GCA_964017145.1 Agrocybe praecox | reverse complement strand
AGGGAACAGTTTGGAGATGGGGACTTAGACACCAGGAAGCTTTTGACCAGTTGAAACTTAAGGTCACATCCTCTCCTGTTTTGATTTTCCCTGATGATAATAAGCCCTATAAAGTTGAAGCAGATAGCTCAGATTATGCTACTGGCCAGGCCGTGGCCTCAGTATATATAATTTACATCCATATCTGGCAACAATGATTTGTGTTTTGCATACAGAATTATGTTGTTTTATTATTTCTTCGTGATTTTGATTGTATACTGCCGGAAATATATGACATAAGCAATCCATTCTGGGTTGTCTATCATGATGGACAGATTACATAAGCTTCGCCGCGCTCTGCTTTTGCTTTTTTATGTGCTAAGGCTTGTGTAAACCTTTGGGGATCACTTTTATGTATACAATGTATTATTTATTAACAGTTTACAGGCATGAAGTCACAAAAAAAAGACTACACAGTTAAAATTCTGTTTATGGTAAGAAGCCACGGCCCAGGCCAAAGCCGAGCCTGAGCTGGCCCTACAAAAAGCTCAGAGCCCGGGTATAGATATTCACAAGCCTGAGCCGCTCAAAGCCGAGCTTAAGCCGGGGCTTTCAGGCCGAGCCGAGCCTGTACAGCACTACTTATATTCGCTTTGTAACATCTCAACCGCTTCGGAAACGTATTCACCTCTGCTGGGACGCAGCCCGAACCTTGTCTCGCAACCTCAGAGCACCTCACAACGATTACTGAGTGTCTCTTTTGTTTTGTTTTTGTTTAGCTCACGCTTCGAACCCCTCTCTTATTTCTGCACTCAGTTCATCGTTCGCACATCAGTGGTCCAGCGAATCTTTGGTGTATACAAGAGAGAGTTTGGAGTGTTCAAAACAGTGCCTGAATATCTTATGTGCAATTCATAACTTCATTGGTGTCCATGATCCCAACTCACAAAGAAACCTTCTTGAGGAAGGCATAGATTTTACTATTGACATGCTTTTCCTTTTCTCTAATGTCAGTATATATGTCAGCAATATTAATATGGTCAGTAAAAAGGTCCATAATTGCAGTCTCCTTATTTGACGAATAAGCATCATCTTCAACCAAAACCCCGAATGCTTTTTGTCTACAAATAGGAGTTGAAAGAGCAGTCACAGCCGTAAGTGCAGATGCAACTGCACTCATGGTCTGACCTACGTTGGTGATGGAATCTGCTTGAGTTGTGTGTCGTCGTCCGTTTTGGTGCTGTTTTGTAGACACCACAGGTGACTCTGTAGGTGCATGCACATGTTTGCTAGGAGGGCAGGAGTAGCCTGATTACATGATTATTTAGCACATTGTTTCAAAGTGAATTGAGAATGACTCACTGGTATAGCTGTATCATCATCCATCATGGTTTTCAATGATCCAGAGATTCCCAAGGATGTTCGAGTCAGTCAAGATCCCATTGTGCCATCATGAGGGTCATCCAATGGATCAATTCCACTATCACTGGATGCCCGGTCATCATGGTCAGCCGTTTGCGCTGGAGACCATCCGGCGTAGAAGGCAGATTCCCTGCTATGCCATTGACCAAGAAAAGCATGTCATTGCAAAGGGGGAGGGAGGGAGTATTTCTTCACTTCTTGGCCCCAGGATGTGCCTTTGACGAGGATAGTTAGCAGGTGGAGCTCTCAAAAATAAAGAACTGAGGACATACCTTTATGCAGGGTTGCCATACCCTTTCAGTTGCCATAGCCATCTTCAACTCATCATCCCACCCAAATCCAGAGGCACTCTGATGTGCATTGACCTCAAGAAACTGTTTTTCAGCTGGATATCAATCAGTGGGGATCCAAAAACTGAAATAACAAAGAAATTGATTTACATTTGACCAGTGATCAGCACATTTGGTGGCTTTTTTGGTGTACCTCCAGTTGAGAATTCAAAATGCCACAAACATCACAATGGCTGTACACAATGTTGAGGGAAATGGAATAGCAGCCATGTCACTTTTTTGTCACCATTAGGCTGAAGCCAGGTGTCAACCAAACACCTTTCAAGCTCTGCTTCAGTCTCAGAGCCTGAAGATCGGTTGCGAGGACTTGTCAGCTTCAATTTTGGCTGACATGCTTTGTTGGAGCTGAGATCCAGACAGGCCCTAACCTGGTGCCAGTGACCCTGAAAAAAAAAAAAAAAAAAAAAAAAAAAAAAAACGGTATGGGGCTGGGTGGGGTGCCTGAGGTGGGAGATGGTATTTGGCTATGCATATGAAGTAGAAAGTAAAATAATGAATAATAAAGACGTCCCGTTTTACGGGCGCTACATTGATGACTGTCTGGCAATAGTATACGCCGACACTTTTGAACGCGCCGTTCAAATCGTGTCTTGCGTCCAGATACACACCTGTGTAATAGAATGGGATGCGTCGCCTACACATGCTCCGTTTTTGGACATGTTCCTTTATGTTGATGATAATAGAAAATTAGAACATAAACCATACCGCAAGCTTCGCAACCACCAAGAAAGAGTTCCTTTTGCTAGCCACCACCCTTACGACGTCAAACGTGGTACGTTCTGGGGTGAGATGGCCCGTCTAGCCGTGCTAAGTAGTAAATTTAGCGACTACCGAGATGCTTTACACTCCTTAGCAGGTCTGTACATCGCACGCGGCTATCCGCAGGATATGATATATGGCTGGCTTAAGTCTGACATTTCAAAACGATGGGATAATCGCTTAAGCGTTAATTCTCAACATCGCGATAACGACGCGGGCGTTTTGGTACTTAAAGGCAGCTTTAATACAGCATGGAACTATTTCAACGCAAAAGGATATATCAATACTATCTCCAATTATTGGCGCGAATACCTCAATAGAGGTCAGCGTGATGGCGCGTTAACCCTGGAAACAGGTCACTACCGCTACGAGAATCATATCGATCATTGGCCTAAACAGTACACTGACATGTATTCGGAGGTTAACACTTCCTTATATGTGCGGCCAGGCTGGCAGACCCTTGTCCCGGATGTTACTAAAACCGATATATTGAATCGTCGACTGATCGTATCGCGAAAGCGTACACGAAACCTGTTCGACCTAACAAGTTCTTGGAAACAAGAAGTATTGAATGTTTACGAGAGAGAATTGGCGGATCATCCACCGATTGCCGTCCTTCCGTTCGGCTTTGGCATTGCAGCTAACGAACCCGGCCGGGTTCGCGAAGAACCTGCCGAAGCTGGCGATCTGGAATGGCGCCCAAGACTGGAAGATACTCTCTTCGCCAACCTAGGTGGCGGATATGGCAGATAATAAAAACTGTGCTACTAGATACGACTGATTCCCTGATCCCGTAAGAACTCAGAAGGCGTCGGCGGTGGTCGAATGTGTGGTATAATAAAACTGTAGAACGACTTCAGATTGATTCGGATCGATCTCGAGTACGCGCGACGTGTCTAAATTGTTCGGTATTCATGCCTTACGATATTCACCCATTGCATAGACTATGTAGCCGCTTGGTAGCCGATTTAATTGGCCAAAGACAACCAACGGCATAGACTAGTAGCGCTTGTGCCCAAAGCAAACCACTCAAAGGCCATGCCTTGTGTCGGGGAAGGATTGCGGTTAATCGCGAGATAATGCGAGACGCTACCTGACCTTGTGCAGAACCTGCGACAGATAGTAGGTATAAGCTTGACTGGTTATTGACCGGTTGAGGTGGTCCCTTTGCCCAAAGCCTTGAACGAACGTTAGCCCCCGCTTCGGCTCGGGTAGTTAGTTGCTTTTAGCCGCAACAAACACTTGATTGATGCACGCATCTCGTCGTCGAGTCTAACATTATCCTAGTAACGCCCTTTGCGTTTAACAAATAAAACCCTAAGTTATTTAATTATATAACAAAAGGACTTTCGTAATTGACTGGTTATCTTTATTGATTATAACCTTAGCAAATCCAGTCTGAACATAACAAGTTCACCTTAGAGAATACTAATCTACCGGAATAACGCTTTCCTAACTCTAACTCTAACGTAAGTCGATTCCTTAATCGGAAATACAGTAGCTAACTACTTAACGATCGGTTCGGCAGCCTAACCTCTAACCCGAACCTAACCTAAGCGTAGGTATAATAATAGCGTCGAGTTGGCGCTATACTGCGGATTACATAAGCGTGTAACAAGCGCCCATCATTACGTAACCCCTTACCTTCCGCATTTGGCCACTACGCTAAGTATTTATATCCATCGATCTACTTTGGTCGTTGTCGCTGGAACTGACAGCTTACTGATACTGCGGCGTATCGCTGATTGATTGTTGTGCTTCTGGCCGCGATTCGTCAGCGATCCCGCGGGATGTAAGACTTCACAGCTACTAATTGTTATAGAACATCGTAATCAGACTTACCAATGAGATCGGTAAGCGCGATGGTTAACAGATCTAACCGATCTAGCTATAGAGAAATATAGGACCTGAAGAGCTATAAAAGCGAAAAGGTCGTGCAGTAGAATTCCCTACTACACCTTTGTCCTTTCTCACTCAGCACCTTCGTTCGGCCTACGGCCTCACTTCGGCGCTTCGTTCGAACAACCCTAACCCGGCCGGGTTCGCGAAGAACCTGCTGAAGCTGGCGATCTGGAATGGCGCCCAAGACTGGAAGATACTCTCTTCGCCAACCTAGGTGGCGGATATGGCAGATAATAAAAAACTGTGCTACTAGATACGACTGATTCCCTGATCCCGTATGATCTCAGAAGGCGTCGGCGGTGGTCGAATGTGTGGTATAATAAAAACTGTAGAACGACTTCAGATTGATTCGGATCGATCTCGAGTACGCGCGACGTGTCTAAATTGTTCGGTATTCATGCCTTACGATATTCACCCATTGCATAGACTATGTAGCCGCTTGGTAGCCGACTTAATTGGCTAAAGACAACCAACGGCATAGACTAGTAGCGCCCGTGCCAAAGCAAACCACTCAAAGGCCACGCCTTGTGTCGGGGAAGGATTGCAGTTAATCGCGAGATAATGCGAGATGCTACCTGACCTTGTGCAGAACCCGCGACAGATAGCAGGTATGAGCTTGACTCGATACGTCGGGTCTCGGTGGTCCCTTTGCCCACAGCCTCGTTCGAACGTTAGCCCTTACTTCGGTTCGGGTAGTTAGTTGCTTTTAGCCGCAACAAACACTTGATTGATGCACGCATCTCGTCGTCGAGTCTAACATATCCTAGTAACGCCCTTTGCGTTTAATAAATAAACCCCTAAGTTATTTAATTATATAACAAAAGGACGCACGTAATTGACTGGTTATCTTTATTGATTATAGCCTTAGCAAACCCAGTCTGAACATAACAAGTTCGAGTTAAAGAAATCTAATCTACCGGTAAAACGCTTACCTAACTCTAACTCTAACGTACGTCGATCTCTTAATCGAGAATACAGTAGCTAACTACTTAACGAATGATTCGGCAGCCTAACCTCTAACCCGAACCTAACCTAAGCGCAGGTATAAAAATATTGCTGAGTTGCGAATATACTGCGGATTACATAAGCGCGTAACAAGCGCCCATCATCACGTGATCCCTTACCCTCCGCATTAGGCCACTACGCTAAGTATTTATATCCATCGATCTACTTTGGTCGTTGTCGCTGGAAGTGACAGCTTACTGATACTGCGGTGTTTCGCTGATTGATATCGTGCTTCTGGCCGATTATTGGTCAGCGATCCCGCGGGATGTAAGACTTCACAGCTACTAATTGTTATAGAACATCGTAATCAGACTTACCAATGAGATCGGTAAGCGCGATGGTTAACAGATCTAACCGATCTAGCTATCGAGAAATATAGGACCTGAAGAGCTATAAAAGCGAAAAGGTCGTGCAGTAGAATTCCCTACTACACCTTCGTCCTTTCTCACTCAGCACCTTCGTTCGAACAACCCCCTTGTAATAGCTGCTGATGAGCCTATAAAGGCGAAATAGCTGGCTTGGAGAAAACTCCCAAGCTATTCAGCTACTTTCACCCATCACCCTCACCCTGCAACCCTATCGCTCAGCACCTTCGGCGCTTCGCTCCCCCAACCTAGTACTGGCACTGAGTAACCGTGATTCCGTACTAGTTACTCTTGTACTAATTATGGTCATCACCGTGATCCCTGTCAGTTCCTCCCCATTGGGCTCATGATATATACGTTCCTTTATTTGGTTCGGTGTATTCAACTGCCGATATCCAAGCTCTTCAATTTTTAGGGGTAAGGTGCTCATCTAGCTCTTTTTATTTCAATTCGCATTTGAAACGTTTCCCACGCGTGATAAAAATAAGCCTTGCGCACATTTTAATGTGACAGCAAAGCAATAAACCAACCATTGTTCCGTAATGGTGCGGTTCACAGGCCTCATTAACGGTGGTCGGGTGGGGCCTTCAACGGATATCGACGGCTCCCAGGAACTACTAGACGTGAACTTTTCTTTCACCCGTCTTTCACATCCAACCATGAGTGAAGTACCTCCAAACGAGTTGTACTGTTCTTGCCAACACAAGCCAGGAGGTCGAAATCTTGTTGTTGAACTTGACGGGACCGGAAATCAATACGGGGAGAAGGTACGCATACCTTGCCATGAACACGTACCAATAATGCAACTGACAGCGTAAAATCAGAACACGAACGTCATCGAATCATACAATCTTGTTGGGAAACGAACATCAGACAACCAATTATGCTGGTACAATAGCGGGATTGGGACTTACGCTCGTCCATCGTGGACATCACTTAGTTACCTCAAGAAGGTCCTGTATCATAAAATCGATTTGGCGATTGCCTGGTAAGGTCGACCATATTTCTGATCCGTGTACGCTTATTAATCGACAACGTAGGGAGTTTGAAAGGACGGTTATGGGTGCATATCGGTGGTTATCTGATAATTATCAGGATGGAGATTGTATTTTTCTTTTCGGTATGTGAAGGACTTTCTTGCACATTACAGACTCTTGATCAGATATATTATGATAGGATTCTCTCGTGGTGCATTCCAAGTTCGAGTCCTGGTGGCAATGATTGAAAAGGTTTTTTTTTTATCTTTCATCTTTTCGAACCATACCTCATTTTTGTTCGCAAAGGTCGGCTTGATACACAAGGGAAATGAGATGCAGATTCCGTTGTACGTATCTGTCCGTCCAGACGGGTTTTGTGTAACTCATGCAGCATTGCAGTGCGTACGAGCTCTACGCCGATCCCAAGTCTGGCCACGCAATGGTGGATCAGGTGGGATCAGCACAGAAGATCACTATGGCAGCGCGTTTCAAGAGCGCTTTCTGTCACGAAAGTGTCAAGGTACACTTTGTCGGAGTATGGTGCGTCCTCTTAATTAAACTGAAGCACTTATCAGGCTGAAGTTAAACACTGGACAGGGACACTGTGTCGTCTATCGGTATCATGCGTAGACCGCACATGCTTCCAGGGACGATAGACGGGATGAAGCACGTGTGTTACTTTCGACATGCTCTGGCCCTTGACGAAAGAAGGGTAAAGTTCCTCCCTGAATACGCCTACGGTGGATCGTCCGAGTACCTACAGTTTAGTTCGCCTGCACCTATTATACGTCTCAAACCTCATTGGCTCTCCATGGAACTCCAAGATACATTCGGATTCCTCTCCATCCTGACGTTCGACTCTCTTCTTGGTTCGTTCTTTGACGTCGCGTCTCAGAAGTACTTTCTCTGCTCCCTCACAAACCTCTGCACTTTCGTTGGCCTATACTATGTTATCCAGCTTCTGTCATTCCTTTACAAAGACTACCTACTGCTGTGTTACGATAAAATATCTCCCACTTCACCTTCAACTGACGAACTAGTTCCTCCCCGTACGCCGGAAGCATCGACACTGGGCCTTAGCCCTGAAGCAAAACGAACCAAACCGCAAACATTAGAGGTTTGGTTCGCCGGAACACACTCAGATATGTAAGTCTCACATAGTTTCTCCCGTCATACAATAATGTAATTGTTTAATCTCAGTGGTGGCGGAAACGTTCAAAATGTGGGAATGGACCGTAGCAGACCACCTTTACGATGGATGGTGCTTGAAGCCGTGGCGCTCGGGCTTCGCATTAAATCGACATTTCCACGTGAACTATCATCAAACGAGCAAATCGAGGTGAAAGAATCGCTAACAGGGGCATGGAAACAAATGGAATGGATGCTGTTTAAACGACTCACCTTCATTGGGAAAAATGGGCGCCATCATGAGACGTATATGTGCGTACCATGATTGTTGATGGTACTATCATCCCCGCACTAACTAGTTTCAGGCCACATTTTGGCGCCGGTCGGGTCATCCAACCTGGACAAAAAATTCACAGCTCACTCATATTGTCTGGTGGCCTGGGAGCAACATATATACCAAAGGCACGCTTCTCGGACCCCACAATTGACCACGTTGCATTTTGGAAAGATCTCAACACGTCGGAAAAGCTTAGCGACTGGTTAGAAATGGATCTTGACACGCACATTGAGGATATCATACGCATCCTCATCCGCGAAGAGACAAAACGGGAGACTATGTTGAATATTTTGCGTCAGATTGCAACTTGGAGTAAGTTCGAGAATCACGATCCCCTTGTGATAGTGATTAATAAATTTCCGAGCAGCGGAAGGCAGGCAGGCTGTATACGAGAACGCCATGACCGCGTTGGAGAGTGGGGTGCTCGGAAATATCCGCCTTGAGGATCCCCACTACTCTGTTCTCGGGGAGATAATTACTCGGCTGAACCTACATGAGGAGATTTCCAGGACTGTCGAACACCATTTTCATGATTTAGTAGTGGGGAAGAATATGTCAATGATGGCGCGTCTGGAAAGAATTTCAACTTGGAGTAAGTTAATCACATTAATTACTTTCGCGTGGAAGATTGAACCTCCTTTTTAGAGGATGGGCAAAGCGCTATATATGACGTGGCAGTCAACACATTGAAGAGCGGCACACTTTTTAGTATGCCTTTCTCTGCCCAATGCCAAGTTGAACTCATCCGAGCTATTGTGTTCAACAGAAGACTGTGTCTCTCACCCGAAGATAGGCAGTCTTTACGCGATGAGGTTTATTCTTGCGCGGAAAGCGCTCTTAGGGGAAATATGGCTGGGGGTCAAGTGTCGTTGGATATATTAAAACAATATTCACGCAACGGTATGACTTTGATACTTGTTTTTATGTTACTAGCTAAATAAGGGGCAGAATATGGGAGACAAGTCATTTATGACGCAGCGATACACCTATTGAAGAATGGACAAGTCACAAACATAGCCGTTACTCCAGTTCAGCAGTCCAAAATAATGCAAACAACAATGGGGGTATTGGAGCGAAACTCGGGTCTCCTTCTCATCTCATTGATGAATGTCCGCAATACACTTTTGGATGTCTGCTCACGGAGTGATCTTCGTGCGATAGGCGTCAAATTTGCGATGAGCTTCACAACATGTTGTAAGTCCGCAGATCAAGTCCGATGAATTATATATAGAAACTGACAATATATTTAATAAGGCCAACTGACAATTGGCCGTAGCGCATCTATGCCACTCTGTGTTGCATTTAGCCCACTTGGAAATATGCTTGTGTCTGGGGCCGATGACAATACCGCCCGTATTTGGGACGCACACACAGGTGCCCAGATTGGAGATCCTTTACGTGGTCATAAAGATTGGGTCACCTCCATTACTATTTCACCAGATGGAAAGCACATTGTCTCTGGATCTTCTGACGCCTCGCTGATATTATGGGACGTGGAGACCCAGACGCAAGTTGGTGAGCCCTGGAAAGGGAATACCGGATATATTAATAGTGTCGCTTTTGCGCCTGATGGGAGACACATTGCTTCGGGCTCCTGGGACGGAACTGTATGCATATGGGACGTAGAAACAGGTGCACAAGCTGGACAGCCATTGACTGGCCATGATGGCAGGGTGGAATCTGTTGCATATTCTCCAGGACTTGAGTCCAGCTCCTATGTTTTATTCTCTCCAAACGGAAAACAGATTGTTTCAGAGAGTGATTATGCAATCCACTTTTGGGATGTGGGAACTCGTCAAGAAGTTGGGGAACCACTTAGGGGCCATACAGGCTTCCTTCAATCGGTCTCGTTCTCTCCCGATGGCAAGCTACTCGCTTCTGGATCCAAGGACAACACGGTGCGGATATGGGAAGTCGAGACACGAATACAGATTGGACCACCGCTGGAAGGACACAGACACACTGTACGGAGTGTTTCATTCTCTGCAGACGGTAAAAGACTAGCTTCTGCATCAGACGATTCGACAATTCGAATATGGGCCATCAATGATTTCATCTTCTTTGCCAATCTGTAGATCATTGTCCCATCTTCTGTTGTATTTTTCTTTTATTTGGCACAACTACTTACTCGCTTTTAATCCGAACATATAAATAATATCACATCTTTCAGTTTTCAGCAAAATGGATGAGCATCAAAAAATACAGCCTTGTTTGATCCTTCTTTGATGCCGGGTCCTGAGCACACATACTGCTACACGAGATTTAAACTTTAGGATGAAACAGTTTTTTTTTTCATCGACTCCATTTATTTCATCCGCTCCTCTCTATTTACAATGGGACGTAATATTCAACGATGATTTGGAAAGAGTACTAGTACGAGAAGGAAGAGGAGCGGTATACAGGATTCACGATTCGGATACACGAGTGGATGGATGGAATGTTGGGCAGGAACAGATGTCCGCAGCCGACGATGCCTGAGACAAATAGGCGAGGAAGATAGGTGGGTCAGCAAAGATATGGATGCGAGATCATGGTGGTGGTTACGAGGTGCATCTGTCGAGAGTAAGTCAATTTTGGCCTGGACGTTGATCGGTGTTTGCTACTGTGTTGTTTGCCACTGCTGCTGCTGCTGTTGATGACGTTGTCTAGGTCTGCCCGGCCTACAGCTCGATCATCCCATCCTCTCCCTTTCTCCTAAACGCCCTCATCTCCATCTCACTCATTCGATGCACACACGCCATATCCCACCCCGTCGAGGCAGCCTTCAGCCCATGGTGCTTATAATCATAGCACCCATGCTCATCGACATCGTCCACCCACAACTAGTCGATCGGGCGTGCAGGTGCGTTGTACACCGGACGCGTCTCGTCTGGTTTCCCGAGGACCTGCGGGTCGGTCTAGCATTCGAGTTTGCCGTTGACGTGCTCGTTGGGCAGGGCGTATATGGAAGAGTGCAGTTCATATAGGCCTGCGACCCACATCCCAATAATTACGTCGTCGTCGGGACAGTAGATGTGGCGTGGGACGGGCGGGTCGAGGGTCACATTCAATGTTAACGTTCATCGATCATCAGCGTCGCTGTGAGGTTTAAGCTGGAAAAGGAAAAGAGTGACGAGAATTAGGAATAAATTTCTTGTTCATCTTCACATTCGTAGGCAGGAATAATGCAGCCTTCGCATCGCGTCCCACGAAAAATTTATACGTGAGTTGAAGATACTCGGCTGGGACACCCCCAAAAACGCCTCTCAGCGCTCAGCGCTCGAACTAGAACTCGTCTACGCGGCTCATGATTTCAGGGCGGATCACAACTGGCGAAGGCGGTTGCTAGTCGAGGTACGAGGGTTTGAACGTTTACTGCCTATAAAATCAAACGCGTCTGCTTTTATTCATAAAGAGGAGGAGCGAGTGGAAAAGGAGGTAGAGAAGGAGAACGACGAGAATCGCGAGGCCGAGGAGGAACGGACGGAAGAGAGGAGAACATATAATCGTCGTTTGAAAGAAACACGCAGCTCTGAGCGTAGAGACTTGAAACATTAGGGGTGCGATGAGCGTTGGCGGGGATAAGAAAAGCTATGGATTGAGTGCTATATATAGAGGATAGCGATGTGAGTACGCCAAAAAGCTCGAGTTCGAGGGGCATTCGGTGCCCCTAATCGAAACCCAATGGTGGATGGAACCAGCGTACCTCATCCAGCGAAATCCCACACACCCACCTGTTTTCCGTCCCACCCAAGCCTATACCCAACGATGTATCGACGCAGCGAGTATCGGTCAGAAGTACACATCGAGAGAATCTCAAGGCGAAAACAGTCCAGGATGGTTGACCGTTGTGGTTGGAAAATGAGAATGATGACACGCCAAATTTGGTCTATGTGGCGATGCTCGGAACACCGGCACGGATCAATCTCTGTTCTCAATCTCCCCCGATGTTCTCTTTTCCATGAACGCTCAATCAATCGACTGTTACAACAAGACTGTGCTTCGCCATATCCACCGACGAGCTGGTGAAATTTATGCCCTCAGCTCATTCACATTGTTGTTGCTGCTATCTATTCTTTCCCCTCGGCCTAGCTCGTATCACCCTCGCCTCGTTCATCCTCATCTATCTGTGTTCCTCACATCCGCTTCGCATCCTACCATTTAAGGGTATTTTTACTCATGGGGTAACGTTATATTGTTTATACGCTTGGGAGGGCCTTCAGATCTATGCATCTGCCATGCATCCCATATGTACCGCGCTCGACCCTCCATTACAACCAATGAAACTCACCCATTCCAATTCATCTTTTTTGGAATTCATCTAGTTTGTTCATACATGTCATTTCAATTTCTTACTAATGGGACGGATGATGGATTTCGGTCGTTAGGATAAGATAGTAAGGAGGGTCATTTCGTATTTGACATATGTATGGAGGGACTGAGTACACTTCTCCGTGGTAGCTCTACTGACCAGGACTTCCAGGTGCGAGTTGGAAACAACAGGATTCACACGTGAGTTATATGCCGCGTTGTGCAAAATCTAAGGAAGGCTTTATATCCAGTTAAAGCCGACAGGCTTACAAGCGGTAACGTGTCGAATACTATCACACGATACATTTCCAAGTTCAACGCGACCAATCAGATTCGACTTGGCATAATATCGGCGGAGAACGACCCTGAGTTTAACCTTAGAACGTTCATGCGTTCCAAGTTGATTTTGCAACGAAGTATTTGGAATATCAAGACATCTTATTTTGGGGATTTTCTGTGAAATAATGCACTACATATCTAAGTCAGAAACTCATTCTCTACATTCACCCACGTATATAGACCCTATATGTGCTTTAAATCTTGTTGTTAGGTCTGGGTGCAGTAGTCCGTTCCATTAGGATAGCGTCATATGACAGAACAAGAGAACGAGCTCGTCAGATCATTGAAATTGATGTCGTTCTGGTCCACGGTGGGTACGTCGAACATGTTCCAAGTTCCTCCGGATAGCGTGACGGTCCCAGCGCCTCCTTGGGATGCGAGGCAGCCTGCGACGCTAAACGTGAAAAATGAATATTAATATTAAGGATACGTTTGTGAAAATTACGGCTTACGAGAACAAAGTACATATGAAGCCTCCTGGAACGACGGCTGTGGTTACCTCCTGGTTAAGGAAGGTAAGACCACCGACTAAGCTTGTGCAGCCCCCATCGATGATTGGGATGTTAACACATCCGACTCCAGGAGGGCCGGTTCACAGCTGGATGTTGCTGGAGGCATCCTACAGTGCAGAAGTCATTAGATTTCTTGTCAAAGATATTGAGGGAGCGCACTTACGGATCCTCTGGTGTCAATGTTGCTGATAGGAGTAGCACACGCCGCCCCAGCAATGAGGAGCACGGCAGCAATCGCAATGAAGCGAGGTGGACACATCTCAAATCGACTTCAAACACTAAACGTCTATCATCCTCAATAACAATGTTTACTCTTAAACCTCGCTTCATTGCGACTTAGGGTTGAGGAGAGTGAATTGCGATCATCAGTTATAGAAAATTGAACTTAAAAGGGACGATTGTGGGCATAAAGCAAATACGGAGCGTAGTGTTTCTGAGTACAATTTGGATGCCGAAGATGAGATGGGATGGAGGGCGAAGAAATGAACCCATGTACATCGAATGAGGGATATCGAGTGCAGTGATTTTAGGAGACCGAAAGGAAAAGCACGCCGGGCGAAGACGCACGACTCAAGGCGGCCCAACACTTAACGAAACAAGAGAGACGGCGGTACACATAGAGACAGAGCGCTAACGAAGCTAAGAGTAGCAAGAAACCAAGTTGGTTGCATGAAGGCCTGAGAAGATCGCCTTCAACCGAGTGTTACCCACCGGGGGGTATAACCCAAGAGTAGTAGCACGGGAATGCGCTTGAAGAAAGCTATATGTCGCGAGTTTGATCTGGAATTGAGGAGAGTTGAGAATAACTGGATGGTACTCGATATGGAATGGTAAAGTTGATCCATACATGTAAGTAAAAGGCCGAATCAAGCATAGACGGAAGGACGCAAGGATATGTGAGTAGATGAACTCAGATTGGTGAGGTCGTAGAGAAATGTATCTGGTTCCTTTGGATATCAGTAAGTCAGACTAGAGCTTTACTATGCGTACCTCGCCAACCAAAACCCATCTCCAGACCCACACGAATTCATACCGCTACAAATGTCCCAGCCCCGCCGACTAGTGGGAAGAGGCGACAATAACGGAGCGAGTGTCTGAATTTCTCAATGATTTTAATGTTACTAGAGCGTCACCTGCCAAAAATCCACCCGCCCAACCATATCCGCCCGCACTTACTTATTGACACACAAACCCATACTCCTATAAACGCGTCAAACCGAAGAAAGTTGGCCTCGAGATACGCGCTGAGGTTGGAACAAAGTCGAGACACAGGAATGACGGCCACACGAGCAGTGGCAGGGAACGGTGTGGAGTACACAAGTGATGATGCGTCCAACCGATCGTATTTTGACTTGGAGCTTGACACGCACACGCATAGAAGCAAGCACTGGAAGGAGAAGACCGGAGGAAGGATGGCGATAAGATGACGACGACGGTGACGATGAGGAGGGTCAGACCTGTGAGATTCGAGTGAGAACGATCACGATCAAGAGCAGGACGAAAATAGCCACGAGTGGAGGATGGCGAACTGATAATAGAGAATGTGTAATGGTACGCAGGACCCTCACAAGGATCTCGTTTATGGGAGAAAGGATTATCCCGTCTCTGTCCCATATCCCAACGCAGAACTGAGTTCCAAACCGAGCACCAACACAATAAAGCATCGAAGGGCGAAGAGAAAGGAACAGAATACGCACACGCGGGCGGCCGGGGGTAACGTACGAATACTCTGAAGATGAATACGATAGGGACAAACATAGCCACTTTGAGCACCTTTCAAACTAAAGAAAAAGGAAAGGGAACGGCAAAAATGAGGGAAGAAGGGAGCACCATGCAATTTCGCGACTGACGTAAACCCAATCCTTCCCCAAGTGTACTCTTTCCAGCATCCACACTGATGCTTTCTTCAGCTATTCAAACGATTCCCCCACTGTTCCACCACTTCTCATCATTCGATAGTTGCCTCATCCTAGGGTTTCGCGCGTCCCCGTCCACGTCTCGAGCGTCGCAGTCCCAAGAGTCGTTGGAAATGCATAGGTGTCACTCCTAACAAGGAACGAACAAATCGTGATGGGAATTCCTGCACTAGAAAAATGAAAGACGGGAGGTTGTGGCTTCCCCTCGTTCATTTTATGGATGTCTTCTTCCTACTGAGCGTATAGCTTTATATCCAGTTCCAGGAGTTGAGAATTAATATCAGTGACAATCGTTAAGATAAGATAAGCGGAGAAACGATCGGAGTTTCAAGCTCAAATCCGACATCCGAGGCGGTCCGAGGGTCGAACATACCGTCACCTTTCCTCGCGTTAACTCTCCCCATCTAGGTCGCCCATCTTTCTTCTGTTACCGACTTTATACTCAGCTACCCGCGTTTTCTTACAATGTCTCATACGCATACATACCCAAACCCGGTGGCCTACTCTCGATCCTCGAATCGCTGTTAACGTTTACCTGTTGGGCCCTGCGCACCCGCTCCGAATCCTCAGGCGGCGATGCATGTCTGCTTTCCAATGGGGTTTATTGATCGCATAGGCACGTACGCATGCATGTATGAACTCATCGATAGTAAATAACCGCCGTTCGATCGAACCTTTGCACGCACGCATACGACGTATACATGCTTGGATGGATGTATCACTCGCTTAACACTGGCATTCGTGTCGAGTGCGAAATATATATGATGGTGTACCTCTTCCATGCATACAAGGGCCCATGGATGACAAATTTAAATGAATCGGATAGGTTTGAACGCCAGCCTATCTGGGACGGTACGTGGTTCTTTACAACTCGTGAGTCGTAAGCTGTCTACGTACGCGTACGCAAAGCGTGCAGACAGACTGCTTATGCAGTGACCGGGGTAAGTTAGAGTAGGGGTACTCGTACACTGCAACGTCGTCGGATGGTTAATCTAACCGGCGTTTAAGTATGACGATAATGCTGCGCTCGAACGTCCAACTTGAATCTTGATATCTGTTCCAGCTTTAAGCTTCACGTACATGATTGATATAGGTCTATATGATCAACCAGCGGTACATGTCGCTTGATAGAATTGATCCTTTCGCTTTGTTCTTGTCATTCTTCATCACTTGCATCCACATCATATTAGTGTCGACGTTCGATCAGGACAGGATACAATACACGTCGTGGACCCATCGGTTCACATCTGATTGTGCTACCATGCTGAGATTACCGCTCAAGCACTCATCAACAGCGCTCAGGCTTCGTTTGTCATGACCATATTTATTTTTTCATTTCTATTTTAATATCGACGTTGTAACCTACTTATCCAATTTTAATAAAGGAGGCTGTGATAATAGGGGGAGTCAGAGTTGACGATTCTGGCTCGGTTCTGTCACGATTCTGAGTTCGATTCTGAGTCGAAACTGCAGCTGGTTTCGTTCCGAGAATCGGCATAAAAGTCGGTTCTACTCTGACCCCCCCGGAACTATACAACTCTTACAGGTTCGATTCTCGTACACAAAACCTACTGGAAATTTTTATTTATTCTAGTGCAGGCCCCGTAGCGTATTTTTAAAGAAAAAAAAGTATACTGCTAACAACCATGACCGAGCACACTGACCACCAGCGGCAGTCTCAAGGAGTCTAAATGAAGTTTTTTTATTTCCAGTTTTTGCCGTGTAGTACGTACCCAGCATGTAGCCCAACTCTCAGTACAGTTTTGCCAAACTGCACACCGCCACGGCGGTGTATAAGGTACAGAGGTACCTGCTCTAGACATCAGGAAAAATAAGGGGAATAAGTTTGGAGTAGCACCACAGTAGAAATTAGGACCAGAATCGTGCCAGAATCGGTGCAGTTGCGGCTCTCGAGTCGCAACTGCAAACACTCGATTCTGGCACTTTCCCACGATTCTCGCAAAACCGATTCTCGTCAGAATCGAACTCCGCACCGCTTTCAGAATCGGGCCAGAATCGTCGACTCTGACTCCCCCTAATCATTCCTCAGCGCTAAGTGAAACGTAATATTGGAAGGTACAAGTCACATGTATATACATAAATGTACCGAAGAAACCAAAAAGATAAATTTAACCTGGAATATCTCGATGCGATCATATCTAAATAACTACACCGGATGACCCATAAATATTTAAATCACCGAGTTTGATATGCTAGCTCAGTATAGGAGTATAGATTACAGATATCAGAAACCGCAGTAGAGCGAAGCTCCTTGGGCCAGTACCATCATGGTATTGAAGCGTAGGGCACATAAAACCATTGGAATTAACTGAAACTGCGAGACTTGTTCTCAGTTTCTCTGCTCGTTGCTCCGCGATATAAATCTTAGTACACCATGACGACTTGATTCAAGCCCTCAGAATGGACGCCCGTAATAGTACTTAATGACAACGAATACTTGACTTTGTGTATCCCAGAACCACATCTCATTATGTCTTCCCAGGGCGACGACACCGTCCCCATATCGTTTCAAGAATCCATTATTAGCGGTAACTTAAATTCAACATTGATGTTTCAATTTCTTTCAGGTAAGTAACGCCTTTATGGAATGTAACGTGCTGAACAACTACACATAGGAGCATATATAGGATTTTATTTGATAACATTTCGAATTTATTGTGGGTGCATGCTGCATGAGAGAGGCATAAAATGCTAATCAATTTACAGCGCGCAGGTCCCAGCCAGGTCAACGAGTGGTTACTGGCGTTCTTGCGGGACTCTTTGGTTGCACTCTTGGGATTTTGATTGCAGACTGGCTTTTTACAGTTACCTGTTTTGCGGGAGGAGAGGCCAACACTAGATATCATATCTTTTATTTGAGCGAGGCTGACCAGGATACTCCTGCAGAACATCTCATAATCACAATATTGTCCGGATTAGGTCAGGTTCTCGCCGATGGTTTGCTGGTAAATATCGTATGAGCCGTATTACTTCATCTTGCTGACAAAATTTTTAGATGTGGCGTTCCTGGCACCTTTTTCGTGGCCGGAAATATGTCACACTTGCATTTCTAGGTATTTATATTGTTGAAATTGGTAAGTCCAGTCCCTCTGTAGATTCCAAATTATACACTCATATAGTTTTACAGTGATGACCATTAACACAATTATCATGAATTTTTTGTTTTACCTAGACCCACTGCGCTATCTGACACCTCAATTTGCGCACCAGTCCAACATCCTGTATGCGACTAGCCAGTGTGTGACAGCTGCAACAAGTATAATTGTGTCACTTGCAATTGGCATGCAAATTTATTCCACAAAAACAGTAAATCACAAGGCTCGAAGAAAATTTATGAAAATTGTTGAAATTACGATAGAGTCCTCGGCCTTATACTCCTGTTCATCATTGATGAACGCAATCGTTTGGTTCGTCAATAGTAGCCCCAAGCTTTCGGCGTCTGGAGTATCTCTCTACAGTGCAAATGCATATGCATTTGCAATTATATCGATTACAACCGTATGTGAATCATGAATCATCTTGCGGAGTCTCTCTAATCATTCTGAATCAATCTGATAGGCATTTGCACCGACCCTCATGGTTGCCCGTATTGAACTCGCAAAGAAGAATATAACCGAGGAGTCCTCAACCAATATAATCTCAGAACCACGCGACAACGTCATTAATGCCTTTGCGACTGCTCCTCAAAATCACAACGGCTCTGAGATTCAAGAAGTACCTCTTCATGGCTCAAACAACCCAAATTCTACTGAAGAAGTGTAACATATATACGGTATGGGATATACCCCCGCGCCATAACCCATTTTTCTCTGATTTTGTATTACCTATAGCACATTCCCTGCCTCGGCGTCCTTTACGATCCTTTCGTTGCAATCAAACATGCCTACATATTTAATCGCACCAATGCCAACACCGCTTCATATATAATTTACAAGATTCTCTCGAATTCTAATACCCTAGTTTAATACATGTTTCTGATTTGAATTATAGCAATGGATTTTCCCATAACGTCTTTCAAAATTCCGCGCCAATACGTCAAAGACAAAAAAAAAACAGTAATTGCGGTCTCCTCTGACCACATAGAATTTGTTAGGGTTCCAGAATCCGTACGCGTCAATATCACGTGCGGTGCCGCTTAGGCTTAACGGTTTATTATGTGGCAGTGCTCAGAACATTGAGTTTTCGGAAGCGTTCCGAAGTGCGTCCACAACACGTCAACCGTACACGTCAAAGTATGAAATCTGGTGGAGCTTGTAATCTACAATTTAATGTATCGTGCGTGAATTTTTTTGGAACACATGTGCAGCAATACTATTTCGATATTTCTTTTCTTCCTAAGGTAAGGCAATAACATCCTAAACCCCAATTCAAAGCAATCAGCGGCGTATGGCCAATATTATCGGTGCCCACGATGAAGCTCGAGAGAAATTCCAATAATCAGGATTGATGAATATTCTTAGAAATTAGCCGTAGAATTGGCCCAGACTGAGTTCTAATTCAACTACATGATGCCATTCATGATCGGGACGCTGTCTCATAGCCGGGTACCCTGCAATGGGGTATTGGTCGTCGATACTATTCGGGAGCGGGGATGGAAGGTTAGTACTACAAGGATGCCAGGCTGAAAATTCGTACGCATACAGCTGCGATGAAGGATGATTTGACATTTCCACAAGGACTAGGTCGTGTGGTGGCCGTGTATGTGCAGGCAAAATTTGGAGCTGAGCTGATTTGTGGGAAGGAACATCAATTGTAAACTTCATTCTTTTTCTCTACTCTGACCAGTGTGAGGCAATTCAAAACCCAGACACAGTCGATGGTTGAGTTTCAGAGTGTGGCCCGAAGGACAATTCTACTGAAGATGCATCGGAGTTCGCGCTTGTTTGCTCTGACGCCAATGCCAGCCGTGCCACCATGAGCGGCGGGAGGATCCCCTGTTATTTGTTGAAAAAATCGTGATGTACACGCGTAAATAAAAGGCCATATTTCAAGCATGAATTCAACTAACCGTCGCAACGAAAGCAAAACATAAAACATAGTTTTGCAATACGATTGTATTGACAGATTTTGTAGCTTTAACCTCGCCAGAATCCCGATAAACGGAGACAGCGATAACGACCACTATCACTGTATATATGACAGATGATTGTATCAATATATCCATGATGTGTTTATACCTCTGCCTGTGGCGAAATATATTCCTGCTCTCCGCATAAATATGGTGGCATATAACTGACGTAGTTCCAATACCTGTTGCTGCGACCGCGGTAGCTAGGGCTCCTGTCAATATATTGGATATATGTGTAAAACCGATCGTCTGAAAGTCTTCGTTGAGATATAGTAAACCAAGCAACGATGTGTCAGCTATCGCAAGTCCTGAGTGAATGGTCAGGTTACAGTCAAGGGAGCAATGATTTCCTGAAAATCAGCCAACACACCGAATTCAATTATATAAAGCAACACTGGGATTAAGAAGTGTACCTGGAACGCGTATCCTCCGCAAGCATAATAGCACCTCCATATCTGTTGTCGTTGAAAGGATAAAATTATATGTAAAGCAGAAATTTATCAAGCATACAAAATAAGACACACCATAAGTCCATCGGCCAGAAGAAACCCAACATCTGAGAACATTGCTTGAACGACGTTCAAAGTCGCAGGTACCGCTAAAGAAATCGTGCTTTCGAGAAATAGGGACGCGCGTGATTCGCTTTTAGTCGAGAATGTGAACGATGTGTAGTACCATTGGAAGACCATTTGAGTAGTCAGTGCTGTGTAAAGTGCCGTCAGAGTGCATACAATGACACGCTTATGGGCACAGGCCCCTTGACGACTGTGCACTTCGCAGAGTGAGTCACTAATAACGTCAATAACAATATATTCATGACTCACCGTATATGTAGAGACTTCCTACGTATACTCCATTGTATATCCCTAGATTTGATTGAATTTGTGATATATTTTTAGCTCAAATACTGATGGGGACACACCCATAAGATATAAATAAATCAACATTGAGTGCAGGTTGGCGCCAATGACGGATTTTTGATTATCGATAGAAGGTAGGGAATTCTGGGGTGACAGTGTATTTACATGGACAGTCGGCATGTGCATGGTACACTGTTGAGTTCAGTACGCAAGATAAATCGATAACAGGTGGGGAAAGGACACGTTGGCTGACTCGCCAGTGCTGGTGTAGTATCACCACGCCGTCGACTTCATTGTTTAAGTAGTCGCTACCCTACGTTAAAGTCCTGAGTTCACGAGTTTCACTAATGAAATACGACGTTAGCAGGTTTGATGAGCCCAAGCGGCGCCTTGATAGTATCTGTATTGTGATAAAAGCGTAGAATACAGAAAGCACACTTCAATCAACTACGACGTGCTATTTTAGATTTAATACGGCTCTTGACCAAACTGAGCCTCAAGGATGACCTTTATTGGGATAGTATTTCCCCTGGTGCATAAACGTTTCCGGAATCACAGCCGATATCATTTTCAATTGTCCTGGTCCTTCGGCTAGATACTGAAGTGAGGTGGCCTATTTATACTACTTATAATTTTTGTCGAGTTTGTGAAATGATAAGATTGAATTGGATTTGCGTATCATACTATTATCTCACAACTATTATTAGAACGCAGCCCTACGGTGAATCTCTCTCGCTGCTATCATCGGATACGTGATATAAGGCTTACGAAGGAATATTCTTAACAATGTTTGCAAAAAGTGATAATTCTCTCGATTGTTGAGATGTGGCCTATCTGCGCGAATGCGGATCACATGCATGAGAAAGAAATGCGCACAGGAGGCTGCCGAATACAGATTTGTCTCCAAGTACTTTACCCATCACAGCATATTTCTTGTCTCTTGGGTTCGATAGGATTCTCGCGTTCTGGCCTTATCCAGTGTAATTAAAACCCCAGTCAACCGCACTCTAAGCACGCTGAATGGATTTTAGAGGACCTAGGTAACTGCGTTGAAGTCGGTAGCAACGATGTTCAGTAAACGCCATTATCTATGCAATATGGAGCTCAGCTAGAGGTGTCAATAAGGAGATCCATCATGAAAATAGCTCAGAACTGGTTCGCTTGCCGACAGGTACCTAATTAGGCCAACAATGGGAAGCGGCCCAATCAAGCCGGTCGCGAGACGCGATGCGGTCACATGACTGTTGAATACGAAATTTACTTTTACGTTCATCGCTGTCGGTTCCTTTTCCATTCTGCGCCCGTCCCTATTACATCGGTTTCCCTTCTACTTTTCCTCCTTTGTCTTTTCCTTTCACTTTTCTTCATGACTTCCGTACCGTTTCTTGACAATTACGAACCGCTGGACGTTATCGGCAATGGCTCTTTTGGTATCATTCGCAAAGTTAGACGGAAATCCGACGGACTGGTGCGCCGTATATTAGCCACTCTTACCAGAGCTCGTTATTTAAGATTTCAACAACAGATATTTGCCAGGAAGGAGCTGAACTTCGAGAAGATGACTGAACGGGATAGGAAGCAAATTGTCGCAGAAGTGTGCGTTTCTTGAGACTCTGCATCCAACGAATATGCTAAACCATGCGATTGCCTTATAGAAATATCCTCAAGGACCTACACCACGACCATATTGTACGATACCACGACAGATACGTTGATAGGGATGCCGGAATCCTTTATATCCTCATGGAATACTGCGGTGGAGGCGATTTGTCGACTATCATCAAGCAAGCAGCTAAACAAAACCGCCCGATACCAGAAGACACCATTTGGCATTACTTTCTTCAGATATTACACGCGCTGCACCACTGTCACCACCCGAACTCTCATGGGCGGTCGTCGAGTGGCTCAGGAACAAGTGGGGCAAGTTTCGAGTCAGAGGGAACTTCACGGAGAGCGCAAATTCTCCATCGAGACCTCAAGCCTGATAATGGTGAGTTCTCTTAACGTTCATGCTATTCTCTCTCCTGATCTCTCCGGCAGTATTCCTCGACGAACATAACACGGTCAAGCTCGGAGATTTTGGACTTTCGAAAGCTCTTGCTCAAGCAAGTTTCGCGAGCACGTACGTCGGAGTAAGTGCGATTTTTCTGTCCAGTTGTGGCATTCTAATCTTTTTCAGACACCATACTACATGTCGCCTGAACTTATGCAAGAGAAAGCCTATGACTCGAAGTCTGATATCTGGTCATTAGGATGCCTCGTTTATGAACTATGCGCCCTTAAACCACCCTTTCACGAAGCCAAAACCCATTCCGAACTTAGCATATTCATTCGGTGAGTCTTAAAATTATTCTCTCAAAAGCTCAACTGGAATACCTTCTAGCAATGGTCGAATACCGCCGTTGCCGCGAGGATATTCCCAAGCTTTGACATCCGTCATCAAATCTATGCTCAACCTCAATGTTCGTCTGGAGATCCTGCTTTATTTTATGTTGGACTTATGCTCCTTTTTAGCCTGCAATGCGGCCATCAGCCGCCCAGCTCCTTCAGCACGAACGCCTTGAATTGGTCAACAAGGTATCCGAGACCGAGAAAATGTAAACATAAATATTTCTTCTTTTCCCTCTCCCACTAGATCTAATTAATTTTTTTATACAGGTTGTCCATAGTGAAAGGCCATCGCGCCACATTAGCATCAAAGGAGCGAGAACTACATTCGCGCGAGAAGGCCATGCACGAAAAGGAACAACATCTCGCCTCAATTCTACGGCAGAAAGACCAGGAAATCGCCACGCTTCAGCAATACGTTACCCAACTCCAACAGGCCCAGCAAACGCCACACTATACCCGTCAGGACGTTGAAAATGCCATAAAGCAAGCAGTAGCAAGACGCGAAGAAGAATTGCGGGCGCTCATCATGAAACATGAGGAAGAAGTTGCGGTGGCGATTGCCAAACGAGAGGAAGAAATTATTGAGGCAGTACGTGCTCGGGAAGCAGAAGTTGACCACGCGTGCTTGCAACGCGAGCAGCTTCTCAAGAAGGAAGTCGAGGAGCGGATACAGTGGGTTATCCATCGCGAAACCGAGCTGAAGTCGGAGGAGGCTCGACTAGAGGAGGCAAAGTCAGACCTGGAGGCAAACATGAAGAAGTTAGAACAGAATATGGCTAAAGGTCTGTCCAATCGGTGGTTGTAAAACTACGCTCTGATTTACTGATGTTGCAGGTCGTAAAGACAAGAATCCATTAGAGGAAGTTAAGAACCTCCTCGAACCCCTTGCCCGCGTCGCGCAGGCCACGCCAACACAGCAACAACGACGTCGCAGATTGGATACCCATCAGCTATCACAACCTACACCACGACCTCTCCCGTTTCCGACCGCCGCACTCGAAACACCTGTTAGTCGTGCTCCACTATCCGATTTCATGCCTTCAGCAATGAAGGGAGTTGTCCTCACAACCACTGGGGAAATTCTGGCCACACCTTCTCCCGCCGAACTTGTCAAGCTCTTCAATAAATCACCCAAGGTTGGCCTGAACTTCGGAAAGATTTTCGATTTCGAGGATGATAAGGGTGCCAAGAAAAACGGGACCATCAATGATTTGGAAAGTCCTCCTCCAAGTCCTAGCGTACGTAAAGATAAGGACAGGGCGCACGACAAATCACACGGAGACAAGGACGATACAGCATCTTCATATTCGTCGTCGTCTTCCACAGGAGCTACTCCGGGGGGTCTTGCTCCGCCTCCACCAACGAGAATCCGCAAACCTTCTATTCGTTCAACTCGTTCTTCGACATCACGTTCGGGGGCTTCCACGGCGTCAGCAGCTACAGCTGCATTGAGACGCTCAGGCTCCGAAACATCTGCAACATCACAAGCAACATCCTCTTCATCGTCGTCATCGTCTTTTCAAAATCACACACAAGCGAAACCATTACCCCATCCCCACCTTCGAACAGCAACAAGTAGCGGTAACCTCAACTCCGCTGCAGCAACTACTACTCGGCCTCCCACAATCTCAATCCCAATTCCTCGGTCCCATCCAAGCCCTGAATATGATTTCGCCGACGAAGAAAACTTGCCGAGTCCGTTCTTAAAGCGAACCGATAGGTCGTCTTCTATAAAATCTGCCCCAGCTGCCTCGCTATCGACGACTGTTTCAAATTCTAGTACCAACGGACATTCTACAGCCAGCTCAAGCAACAACAATACAGCTCCAAACGCCAAGAGAAGAGGCAGCAGTGGCCTGCTGCTTCGAGCTGTGGCCGCTGCTAATAATGCTGGAAGACGTGGAGGCTCAGGGTTATCGCCTGACCCCGAAGCTGACCTTGCGCATACTTCCTCGATACCCCTTCCTAGCAGCGAAGGCGCGTCAGAAACTTCAAGACCCTCGTTGGCGAGTGCCCGGAAGGCGAGCGAGGAAGCAAGGAAAGCTTTAATGCGGTCATGATCAATGTCTGCCCCATCTCTATATTTCCTTTCTGTCCTCTTCTATTCTGGTTCCATTTGTTCTCCTTCCATTGGCTACCATTTCGTCTCTCTGTGTTTTTTTTTATTTGGTATATTTTGCCTTTTCCTATATGTAGGCCAAACCCTGGTGATACCTTGCTCAATCCCGATTTTCTCATCGATACAAATCTGAACGGGACCGCGATAAACTATATGTATTTCTTTTTCTTCCTCTTGTATAATGATTACGACACGACGTCCTATACCTACCTGGCTTGCCCTCATTTACTACTAGTGCTCACGAAAACGATCGATTCGCAATCTTCTCCGTAACTTCCTGCTTTCCTGCAATTTGTTCATGAACGCCATAAAAAATATTAGAATGTACATATATATGTATCTGTATCTGTACCTGATATTGCGAAGCTGACTTGCGTATATTATATAGGTACATAGATTATTATTAACGACTATCCATGCCTCGCCTCGAACAACGATTCCGAAGTCACTCACAACTTGGCCGAACTTGCCAACAATTTCTTTAACGAGTCCCTGACTGATTGTTCGAAAAATCTCCAAGCTTTATGCGAATGCCATCGGGGTGAACTGCCCAAGCTGATGGTCATTCTTCCGTTGTACTCCCACGACATAACAGCGACGTGCTGGACATCTGGGCCAGTAGCTCGTGTACCAATTGCGACATCCTGGATTACGAATGGGTAGCTGGGTTCCCTTTCTGCGACGGATGGGAGGAAGGATTTGAAGAGTCCTAAGGAAGAAAGCCGGCCGATGGAGCTACATAAAACTCCAGGCGCGAAGTGGTCCTTGGTGTTGAAGAAAGGGACGGAGGAGTTGAGCGATGTTTCCGTATCCATGAATCTCTCGGGGGTTGTCTTGAAAAGGGTTCATAAGTGGGAGTAAAAATATTGCGAGGACAGATTCACGTACACTTTTCATCTTCCTCAGCTGTTTCTCCGTCTCTGCTACCAACCCCTCCCAGAAATGCCTGCTCTGCACATCCACTGTAGTCCTCCTGCTAGCGCTGTCCATTTTCACGCAGCTTCTGATGTGCTCCATGCTGTGATGTGTTGGGAAGACTTCGCATACATTGTTTCCGAAGCCGCCAGGAGCAGAAACGGACGGCATCCTTTTGCAAAGAAGAGAACGCTGAGATATCGATAACATGGTATCAACACGCTGACATCGGTGGTTATAACGAAAAGGTAGAAAACTCACCCTGTCCGCCATATTCTCAGTAATTGTATACATTTCCGCTTCCATGTAGTCGTTGAGCACGCTCTGAAAGTCGGTATGGTCCCGAAAAATATAAAACATAGTCTCAATATCTGCGAGAATGTTGATGGCGCTAATGAGAGCTGTCGAATTTGCTCGTCGAGCCGCGCAGAGGTGATGAAAAGCAGACGTTTCCTCTTGCGATAGTTTGATATGTGTTTGCAGAGCTGGCAGATGTTCCCATGCTTTGATTTCAATCAAAGGGCGTACAAACTGCCTTGTCTAGAGAGACGCGTGGTCAGAAGGGATCGAACAGGGAAAGGATGCGAAAACCCACTCTCTCCAAATTATGCGAAGTCTTTAGTGGTACCGAGGCCATTTTCGAAAGCTCCGCGTGGCATTTTACATTCTGCGGTAAGGCGTCAAGAGCCTCTACAGTAGCCGAAGAAAGACGCTCGAGTTCGTCACCCCACGACAAGCGGTCAACAGATATAGATTTTCCAGCCATTTGCGAGCACAAGTTCTTGAAGAAAAATTCAATGACTTGAAGTGATCCCCGACCGTCTGCTACCCAATGGCCGATTGAGGCCCTAATACGACGGCCTCAGTCTCTAGCGAAGAAGAAAATTTGACATACTGACATGATGAAATATCCGCCCTCTGGCGCTTTTGCTAGGTGCAATTCCATCCCAAAACGACCATCACTCGGCGTCCAGTACTTTTCCTTCAAAGATGTCTCCCACTCGTCCAGCGGTTGGCTTTCGTCCCTCCAGATCACAGTCCTATCTGCCCAATGTAAAACAGAAGTCGTGTCCGCTGGCGTTGGCGAGTCATATATCTGGAACCAGGAATTGGTCTCTCCTTTCGCTTTTGCTGTGCGTACTGCGATCCAAGGAGCCATGAAACGGGTATGAATCCACGCAGACCTGACCATTTCCTCCAACGCGCGTTTAGATGGCTCATGTAACTTGAACAAAACATGATACCCCATGAAAAGATGCCCAAAACCATTCACAACTTCACTGTTTGAAGTATAATCATAATCAAGGAAAAGTTCCCGTTGGGTAGGTCAATGAGAAACGTACGCAGCTGTTGCTATCAATCTTTCCATCCCATGCATCCGACGGACATAAGCCGTTCTTGATGTCGTCATCAAGGTGTCGCTGGTTGCGCGGTAATTGAAATCCATTGGACGTCGAGCTATAAGAGAAAGTAAGGGACAAAGACGAACTTTATGCTATTGTCACCCCATGTTATATATAAGAGGCCCCTAGCCAGTCAGTACGTACAAGCCTGTACATGGTGTGACACATCGTTTCGAAGCCCAAATAAGCTAGCATGACTCTGTACTCTGTGTGGGTCATTTAAAAAATTTCCCATAATAGCGGATTATCATCTCAGGCGTCCCGACCTTGAATGGATCCGAATTCCGAATCGATACTATGATTCTCATCTCGAGACTGGAACTTGTTAATGACCGATCCGAATTAGTGCTTGACTAGTTAATATGAATTAGCGGAAGAACATTTGAGTATGAGTGTGTTAGGAACCCACCATAATCCAGGCACCCATACCGCGTCCATCGTATCTTACCCCACCGGCTCAAAACTAGAAAGGAAGGATCCACCACGGCGTCGATGAACCTACAGTTGATCTGCAAGTACGGCGAGTGTGACAGATAAAGCTTCGGCGCACTTGGAGCTTAGGCTTCCCTCGCTTAAGGAACCTTCAAGCTACTTAAGTAGGCTAGTGCCACTAGGACAAATATGACATTGACATGACATACCGAGCTTTCCGACTATAGTTCGGCTGTGATTGTGACTACAATTATGGCGCTGATACGAGCTGCTTAAGAGGTAAAGCTTAAGACCGGTAAAGACGCGCACAGGCACTGTGATAACAAGCTACATTGCCTCACCCCCTCTGTCCCATTCATCCACCACCCAAGATAAGAGAACGATCAAATCATAAGCACAGTCCGCGAGAGATCAGCCCTGCAGGTTGGAAGAGCGCACTGAGCAAGAAAGATCAAGGGTTGGTGAAAATGAGGATCACAATGTGAAAGAACTTAAGGAGGGAACGGTTGGGAAACGGGTTGCTCATCCAAAGGGTATCGGCATTTTACTCCTCCGTGTTCTTCTACGCGGGTAAGTGGGGGAGTTGCTCGAGTGACAGGTGCTATGCTCCCAACCCACTGAAATACTCGAAACACACATACCGTTCAAGTTGTCATTAACAGTCACAGCACCGCCAGCGAACGCAGTACTAATATCGGCAAAAAGCGACCATTCATTTCAGATGCCACTTGGAGCCGAATTGATGGCCGAAATATTCCTTGCAGCCTCGAAACTTGTGGCGACATGACTGACATGAATTATTCATTGCAAGTGGTATGTATGTGTTATACATTTATATCTGTATGTGAAGATAAGTATTCTGTATTTACATAATTGAATAAAAAGGAGCGAAAGGGGATTTACACGAAATACGTTCCTTCTTCTTTCTCTATTCTTACAACTGCGGGCCCAGATCGGGTAAACTACCGTTGTGGCAGTGAAATCTGCACTAATCCGGTTAGATTAGATTGTGTACAGTTCGTGACAGCGCGACGCGTCCATAATTAAAGCTTGCTTTGACTGCAATTGCCACTTTGCGATGCTGCTCGACGCGCTTCCGACCCCAGCTACGCCACCCAGCTGCATCCTAGATTGCTCCACCGTTCGCTTCAAGCTTTTTCCCAGTGATCATTTACTGAGGTCGTGTGAGTATTTCTCCTCAATACTTTTCTGGGTGCCCAGATGTGGATGTCCTAGGTGGATATTCTGAAGCACGCCGCTGCCAAGGTAGGCAACAGAACAAAAAAGTCAGCATCCTGTGCACAAGATTCCCCGAGCCCAAGGAAACCCTCCATGAACCGTATCCATGCCATTGGAAGGTGAATTGATTTCATACGCCGTTTGTTAGTTGATTGTATTTATTAAAATTAATGTTTCGCTTTGCGTGAATGTGGTGTGCTATAATATCTACATCCTCCTCCTCGCTCATACTACTTCATAGACGCATTCCTAGAAGAAATCGTTTTAATATGTCCGAATCATGGTTTTTCAACGTCACACCCAACACCAGGCGGCCATTCGACAGACAGAAACATCATGATATGATATTCGGACGTTCCGTGTGCACCGTACCCATCAAGTCAAAGTCAATAAACATGTCTTTTTTCCTTTCTTTTTCTTCGTAAGCATGATATTGGCATCATGCAAAACGCGTCAAGCCTACGCCGACTTTTTGCGAGGGCGTAAAAATACTCGCATTACCAATGATAGATGGTATTGTAGTTGAAGACAGGATCATCACCGAGCCAAATATAGTTGGTAAGACCCTGGCCGATGATTTTATCGGTGAAAATTGGGCCTATGATAACGAATGATGCTCCGGCGGTTGCAATCAGGAAAGTCCGCCCAGATTTCGCATGCGTAGGAAGAGGACCTGGGCGTATTCTGAGAATGTCACAGTTAGCAAATCAACAAGAATCCCCCAATGGTTGCACGTACTGTTGTGCATAATCTAAGTAAACTCCTTTCATGAGTCGCTTGTTTTATCCTTCTCTCCTCCCTCCACTGGTCGTTCATGGCGCTTAACTAGGTATTAGCTCGTGAACTCATGTGAAGGAGCTATCCTGGCTTACCTTGGCCGCGCTGGATGCTCGACACAGGATCTTTCGGTATATAATAGGGGATAAAGGGACCACAATCACTAAGCATGGGCACCTGAACAAGGATGTGGATTACTTCCTTGAATAAATCTTCGCGTCCGAAATGCACAGAAATTGGCCGGGCGTCGTTGAGGCAACCAAGGATCATCTGAACCATCGAACCGAAGATTTTCCAAAGTTTGGCTGAGCGCACCTTCGATGGGAAGACCGGAACATTTCCAAAGCACAAGCTCAACGGCAGCGAATTTATCGAGGCAGGGGCATGCTTGAGTTTAATCATGTCCTTGAGAAAAGCGGTAGACTCGTTCTGATCTAGTTCAACGGCGACTGTGTGTTCCAACGCGTGTGGCTGATTTTCACGCCAGATTCTGCCACAGTTTCACGCTAGACATCGTAAAACGAAGCAAAGCAAATGAGCTAAGGAGGATTGACGGTGACACAAGGTAAAACACAAGTAGCTAGTAGGCCGTGGTCCGTGGCTGTCCGTGATTCTGTTATAGTAAGTATGTAATGCCGAATTGCCGATCAGTCTCGGCTTCGAGTATCCATTTTAATACAGCCGAGGAATGGTATTGCGTTTTCGAGGAACATAAGATGGGTCGTACATTTGGCCACTAACTGATACTTCAAGACATGGGTCGCCCCCAGAATCTTTTCCTGAAGAATTTGGTTCAACACATACCATTTAAGGCAAAGAGCGATGTATTTACTGCTGACGTCTAACTGAAGTATCGAGGTAGATGTTATGTGATCATCTTCGTTCTATTGAATCAAAGTAAAGGCATGTAAAATAATTTACAGTCGCGGGGTTACTTTCAGTATCTGTCTCAGAAGTGACCTTGCCGATTCCTCGTAGAGATTCCATGCACTACTATCGTGCCATCGTGGGGAGGCCATTAAGTGAATTGTTATCTCCGAGTCATACTCCCACATTATTGCCGTAATATGCAGACAGTCTGGGCTAGTCGCGCGAAATCCCATAGCCAGCTGATCCAATACAAATGGGGAGTGTGGATCCGCTCGAGCAACGGAAGGACGGAACTTGGTGAGCAAGCCTAAAGTTGACAGCTTTCCGATTGATGTTGAGCCTATTCCAGGAGTAAGATACATTGATTTATCAAATGCTGGAGCAAACGCGTCGAGGGCCTGCTCGCTCGCGACGAAGGCCTCCGGGGTGCACTGGGATACGACCTTGTAAGAATATATGCCTTCACTTATTCCGACAATTAAAGTCACCTCTTTGTTCGCTTTCTGAGAAAGATCAGATCCAGCCACGAGACCGCTCCAGAAGGCGTCGCAGTCGGTGTCAACCACTGTCGAGCCGTTACTGGAAAAATGGACAATTTTTCGTATGTCATCCATAGAATGAACACTTGGCAGAATTTGCATAATTAGATTTCCAAATCGACCAGGTCCCGCTACTGACGGTAGTTGTTTTGAGAGAAGATATCGCTACAGAGAAATTTGAAAGATTCAGGCCCCTTTTAAGAAACGGTTGATATGATGAAGTGAACATACCCTATCTGCGATATTATTTTGCACGACATATACTTCAGCAACCTCAAAATCTTTACGGATGGCATCCCGTGCTTCAACGCTCAGAGCCAGTCGAAGGGTGGTTTGTATGTCCGCAATAATACACAGTGAATTGAGGAGGGAGGTTATAGTAACCTTTCTGAACCTGCAGATGGAATGAAGTGCCGAGGTCTCTTTGCGCGACAACTTTATATTGGCCATCCTGGAAGGTACACTTTCCCAATTCGTCGTTTCGGTCAATGGACGTGTAAATCGCTTCTGTGACATACATAAAACTCGCATAGTATTTTATAGCTGCAGAAATCAACTCACGGGTGCTGTAGGCTCAGTTTGCACATTTTGGAAGGTTTCCGTATTGTGCTCGACCGCGAGGACAGAGGCCGAACATAAGCGCGGAATCTCCTCTCCCCAGCGAAGATTTTTTGCAGGTACTAGCACACTTCCATTTATTTCTGCCAGCAGGTGGTTAAAGAATAGATCAATAACAGGAAGTAGTCCTCTTCCATCACCGAGCCAGTGTGCGATGGATGTCCTAAATGATATCGATCAGTTCCCCAAAGTAGAAAATCACCAGAGAACTGACATAATAAGGTATCCCTGATTTGGAGCTCTAGCTAAGTGCCATTCCATGCCGAAACGACCATCATTTGGCTTCCAGTAAGCACTTAAAAGAATGTCCTCCCATTCAGCTAATGAGTGAAGCTCATCTCTCCAAAAAATGGTCTTCGTTGCCCATGACTCCGCTGCGCCAAAACCGTTGCTTGAAGAAGTGTCATACGCGTGGATCCATGAGTTGGGTTCGGTTCCACCAGTGAAAGAACGATGTGCAACCCAAGGTGCGTCGAATCGAGTGCGAACCCAAGCGTTTCTGGCATATGATATCAGCTGGGAGGATGATATTTGGGCAGATTTGAAGGTCGTCAAGCATCCAACAAAGATGTGGCCACATCCGTCGACATGTTGTCTTTACGGTGCACCATTGTGGTCAGCATAAATTCAACTTCAGGTACTGGTATATTGAGGTATAACGTACGCAACTGTCGCAGCTAATCTCTCTGTGCCATACATTCTCCGAGTGTATATCACATTTTCACCATTTTTCAGGCCTGTCGATGCTATGGTATGTTTTAAGTCCATATCGAGCTTTCGTGAGTACCAGAGAGGTAAGGAAGAATTTGAATGGGAGGTTCTAGGTAATTTGTTCCGCTTAAATAGTCGTCATAATTTTGGCGATGTTTGAGTGCGAATTCAAAGGCATGCCGCCGATGTAAGGTATCGTAGCGAATTCCAAGCGGCTAGGACGGACATTCCTCCAATCATTTGAAACAAGTGGTGTGGCAGTTCAATTAAAACAACATGTAGTCCGTATTTCGCGAATGTCTCTACATACACACGGAGAAATGGGCGTAGCGCCGCACTGGTTCGAGCTTTTGTGTTTCATCTGGTGGTTATTTTTCCCCTTGTGAAATAGAATATTCACCCGTTCACGATATGTGAAATCGGAATTGATCGCATCCTCTCATAGAGGACTAAAATACCCCTAGAAATACTCCACCGGTTTGAATTCAAGCAGCGATGAACATGGAAGAAAAATGGAGCTGTGTGGGGTGAGAATCTCAGGTGATGCAGTCTTCATCAACGTGATTCATGAACGTCATGGCACTTTGTTCACACAAACCCAATGCAGAATCATAATTTTAGGCTTACGTTGGTTCCCTGACGTACTACCATACGCCTGTATAGACAAGCTAAAGAGAGACACGGAACAGTATATTTTGCGCCAATGATTATTCAATCAGACGCATCTCGTCTCAACAATGTGATTTATAATGGAACCCAAGTTCCATTATACGGTGGTGCCATTCCTTTGGCCAACCTTTGGCTTCAAATAGCACTTTCCAGTGGTAATAAAAGATTATCGGCCGGCGGAGACCGTTCCAAAAAGCGTCACACTCAGTATCAACAGTTATAGAAGGTCTGAGGTGTGTATACGTATAATTTTTCAGATATCATCCATGCAGCGATATGTCGGGAGAATCTGAAATAGATGATTTCCGAAACCACCAGCAAGTATTTCTCTGCCATGTCTGAAGCTGGAACTTATGCGTAGAGAAGTACGTCTTGTTGAAATGGATAAAGGAAAGGAGTACAAACAATTTTGCTCACATCACGAACCTCCCGCCGTCCCGGCACCTGGAGCCGGGGCCAAGGGCAACACAATGCCGAAGTGGCCGTGACCAATAACCATTTTTATGAATCTCCTCCCACTGAGCCAAAGAATGGGTGTCTTGGCGACAAAAAACTATCTCGTTTTTCTAATCTAATACCACCCATATAGCGTACCGTGACGAAATTTCATATGAGTGTATCCGTGAATTAGGCGAGCCCGCGTCTTTGTAGCCACGTTGGACAACCTAGGCGCGTCAAACCGCTTTCCTATCCACGCGGTCTTCAGAAGTTCCAACACGCGATTTGGGGATATCTGCGAGACTTTGAAAGACACAGAGCATCCGAAGATAACATTTTTCGTTTTGCTCATGATGGAATGTGCTTCCAGTTTCAGTTTCTTGAGAACTGTCCAAGGAGGGCTATAATGTCGTGCGGAGTGCGCCATAATATAGTCGAAAAAGCTGTCATAAGGCTACAGAACTTCCCAGTACATGGCTTCACCGCTTGACCCTTGCGAATTGACAGACCAGCAAGATGCATAAAAAACGCAACATCAAAAACACAGGACGAAAAATAATCAAGACCGATATCGACGACACACAGGGTCCAGGAAAAAAGCTGCTACAACCCCTAACTCCAAACTTTTCCCATCCCATCCCATCCAGAGCGTACCACATACCCACAACCAAGCACACTACATGTACGTACGCAAGGATTAAAAAATGGTGAAAAAGAAAACAAAGTAGGTAGCCATAGAAAACTAAAATCTCGTCCATGCGCGTCAATAAAACAGCCCATCCTGGCTCACTGGTCTTATTACCGAGTCCGAACCCAAAAACAACCCCTTCTCCACCGACCTGAACCCAACCACCTCCCACCGCACTCGAAGCCCTTAGCCGATATTAAATAGTTTACGTGTTGTTGTGGTGTGATGTTGTGAGTGCGAATGTGCGTCGCGAACCATATTTTGATTAAAAAAAAGTCGAATAACAAAAATGCCAGCCCATAGCATTACACAGCCAAGTTGAATGGACGAAGAATTGGATTAGAGGAGATCGCCAAAGCTGCCTAGGTCGGCGCCTGATGATTCGCGCATGCCAATTTCCCAGTCTAGAGTAAGTTTAGGCGTATATTTAGCACAAAGAACGCAGAAAAATGTAAAAATAAAAATACGCACAGCTGTAAATGATAGTAACAGCCATCAAGATACCAGTTCCGCTTCCAATCGCGCCGGACAAATCAGCAGCGACGGAGAGTAAACCAAGGATGGCACCACCGAAGGCGGCGGCGGTAGGGATGATGCGCTTAAGCTCCTTGTACATCGAGCCTTCACGGTGACCAGCCATCACCTATATGACAATGATGACGTCAGCGATCGATTCTCTTTGAACAAGGCTAAAGGAAAGGGAAAAAACGAACCATCTGTTGATCTTTTAATTGTTTAGCGACATCTCTTGGTCCAGAGCCGGAAATCTCAATCCAGGTCTTGGAGAACAAGGCGCAGGCGGAGAGCATGAAAGTGATGTAAATGGCGGTATGAATGGGATCCAAAATGGCCTCTTTGATAGTGTGAGGAGGCGACATATAGTAAGCGATACCACCAGTAGCGCGGAGTTGAGGAGAGTCTTCAAGGGGCTATAGGCGTACATGAGATTAGGTATAGGTTCTAGAAATTTAGATAAAAATGCAACGTACCTCCCAGATACCAAGAATCTTGACCAAGAGGTTGCTGGGGAATCGAGTAGCAAGCATCTGGGAGACAATGAAGACGTTTGAGGTGAGGGCAGATTGCAGCATGATGGGCATGTTCGAGGTATAGAAAAGCTTGATGGGGTATGTGCCTCGCTGTCCACGGAACCTGTTGCTTTTGACGGGAATTTCGATGCGGAAGCCTTGGAGGTAGATGACAATGGCAAAGATGATGACGGTGGAGAATAAGCTCATGACATTGGGTAGCCTTTCCCTCCAGAATGCCTCGCGCAAAGCGCGTCCCTTGTCATGCCAGGTGAAGAGGAGGTGGAAGAGCGCGACAATAGCACCCTCGAATTCAGAACCACGACCGATGTTAACGGTAGTCGGGGAGAAGGCTTTCCAGACAATAGACTCGCAAATGTTGGTGGCGATGAACAAGTTAATACCGGAGCCGAGACCGTAACCCTTTTGGAGGAGCTCATCGAGGAGGATAACGATGAGGGCAGCGATGATGAGTTGAATAATGAGCAGAAGGCAAACACCAGCACCAAGATCCTTTGGTTGACCATAAAGACCAGTAAGGACATAAACTGTAGCTTGACCAAGGGCGATGATGAGAGCGAAGACTAGAAATAGGGTTTAAAAAAAGGTTAGCAGCAATCTTTGGGCCAATCTGTTTGAATCCAACTTGACAACGCCGAAGATATTATTTGGCTGTCTTTCACGTGGCAAGCACACGTATACGCGTCCAGCCCACTCCAGCCTCCTTGCAGTAAAGTGAAAGCAAGAATAACTCACGTTTCTGAGCACCGCTGAACAAAGCCCGATCTTCCTTAAGACTGAAATCCACGTCGATGAGGTTAGCACCTGCAAGCAGCTGCATGATCATTCCGGAGGTGATGATAGGCGTGATACCGAGTTCCATGAGCGTTCCTCTATTGGAGGCGAGAATGACGCGCATCCAGTACAGGGGGTCTGACGAGTCGGACGACATGATTCCGTACAGGGGGACTTGGGAGCACACCAGGAAAATAAGAAGAGTTACGGCTGTCCATAGTACTTTTTGGTTGAAAGGGACCTTTATTTCGCTCATAAGAATTCGTATTTCACTGGTCTAAGAAAATACCGACATACCTTGCGATCCGGTGACGAAACTTCAGGTAAAATGGGAAGGAAAGGCCGGACGAGATTGAGGAACCGAACTGAATAAAATAGAAAGATCAGCTTTGCGCTCTACACGCGCTGTAGAGTAAAGAGACATACACCCGCTCATGTTTGAAAAAGTCGCTACGAAGAGCGAAGGAGTAGTTGAAAGTAGAAAGTTAAAGAGAGGATGTCCCACTGATCGCCACCTCACCACTTTTCCAGACGTGGCAGCTTATGTAATGAACACGTCCTGGGCTATGTTTGGTTTGTCCTTCCTTGCCAATCATGATCCACGCGACGGCCGCGTCGGCTTGCCACGTGGGCCCACATTTACATCGTGGGCGCTTGTAAAATATACTAAATCATATCAACAAATTACTTAGGAAGTGGTTGTTTAAATCCAATGTAAGATCGGCTTTCCTAAAATAAATTTGTCTTTTGCAGTGTTTACTTCCTCATCATCAGCATCCATGCGTGTAATGTATGATTTGATTCACCATGTATACTGGTGTCAGCCAGGATAGTTTACGGAGGTCGAGAATTCCTTCGAAATTCCGCTCTTGTATATGTTTTGAAAAACCAACGTTGTATCTACGGGAAATTCATTGACAGAACATCTCAGGGAATACCGTATACAGGCGATTATCGTTATCATATTAAAATCTTTCACAAATAAGTCAAAGATAGGAATTAGAATAACTTTCAATGGCAAATATCGCAAATCACTTTACCGAATCATATAAAGGTCCATATGAGAGAGAATTTGTTTTTATGTCCGATGATAAAAATACTCAGCAGTCCTTATTATCTACCGGATCATGAGACTCATTGCGTCTTTATGAAGACCACCGACAACGTTACACATTGGATGTTTCCATCAAGCGAAGAAAGACTATCAGAGCAGCACAAATGAGCAAAAAAATCGTGGTCCTGAACGTGTCCTTCGCACCTGCGAATGAGTACATACTCGAACATTCAGTAACGTCGCGTACGCCCTCTATACGGTACCTTCTAGCTCGTAAAAAATAAACCTTGAGTGCTTCTTGATAAATATATGACCTCCTATGGCGTAACCACAAGCAAGGTATTAAGTTGTGCGCATCATTAGGCACCAATGTTTGAACAATACCATCGAAGTCGTAATCGAGAAACATACTCGAGATTCAAAAAGCGTATCAGCGCTCTATCGTTCTCTCCCGAATATTTCACGATCTGGCGATGTAAAATTGATAAATTGTTGCATATATAGTTCTTAGTATCGAACAGGCATGATTACAACACACTCCAGATTAGGAAGAGAGAAACGATTTACGTAGACTTTTACTCCTTGTTGTACACTAGTGGTCACTGGCCAAAGAACAAGAAAGAAAATCCAGGGATCCAATGTAGTGGTCATGACGAACTTCGCTGTTTGGCGATTAATCCAAGACCAATCGGAGATGCAAATATGTCACGCTTCATACTAAATGGGAATTCAGATAAGATTCTCCTTTATTCTTAGCTCGGATGGGAGAAACGGAGACAAGACACAGGAAATGTGTGTAGACGCGATATATATCTGTCTGTGGGTTAGGAAGCAACATACCAGTAGCAGACGAACAATAGGACGTCGTAGTCTGGACTTCAGCGGTGTTCTCTGGCGGCGTCACATTAATGGTTTGCAACCTGCAATGGTATTTCAACAAGATAAAAGTACATTTCGTTTTTTGAACACTGGTGTCATTTTGATTCATTTTCTGCGATAATACCTCTCTCCTTCTGCGCCGTCGAGTACGACTAGATCTTGACCCATTCGCCTTTCCCGGACTCAGTTTGAACTTTGCTTGGAAGGCCTGTGGGAATATGTTAATCAAACGAGCGACGTGATTAGTTAACTTCGGACATACCAACAAACTACAAAAAAGCGGCAAATTTGTTATAATTGTGATTGCATGCTAACACGTGCCAGGAACTTACAGTGACGGTGGCTTTGCCAGTGCTGATCGTGATATTGGGAACTCCTTTGACGCTGGTCATTATGTATGAACCCTTGCCACGGTCGCTACCAAAGCGCTGAGAGGTTCCCGAGATGGTTTTGACTAATGTTTTCTGTAAGCCGCGAGTCACAGAGAAAAACACATCCCACTCACCAGACGAAAGGTTGGAAACAAGAAACTTCTCGCTCTTGGAATGTACCGTAACGTCGACTAAACCCTTCTCTTTTTGAGAGAGTTTTGCTGAAGTCGAGTGCGAAGAGAAAGTAGAGATAGCGTCTTCCTCGTCGGTGTCGAGTTTGAGCTGCTCCTTGACGAGCTTGAAGTATTACTGAAGGAAAGTTTCGTCCAGCTCGCCGGGTTGACCCTTGGCGTCGTATAGCTGCTCGAGAATGGCAGATGTTTGAGAGTGAATCACTTCGAGTTCGTCCGACATGTTTTGTAAGTTAGGATGTGGAACGTAGTAGTAGCGGCTTCAGCCTTTTTGTCCTGCTGGAACAGAAAAATCTAAATTCTATGGATAGATTCTGGGGTACTACTTGCATCCCGAGCACGCGCTTCCTTGAGACGATGATCTGGGATATGGTTTAATTATCATCTTCATCCTACCTGACCTGCAAAAATTAAACCATATTATCTCGAACCTCAGTCCTCAGGAATGAGAAAGTCAAACTTTGCGTTTAGGTCTAATTACGGAGGGCCACCACCCAGCACGTTGAATATTACGCCGAAGTACAACTTAGATGAGTTTCAGAACTCTCATATGAATATAACACTTTACCAACACCTCCAAACTTCGAGACTGTGAGTTTAAATGGCGGCTGGCTCATCTGATAATGTCTGGAGAATATATATTCTAATTGAACGCGAGAGACACCCTTCGGGAACATTGCGTATCCCGCCCGCTTTTGTACCCGTGATATCTATTTACGACGATCTGCCGTCACGGTACGCTACTGATGTCTACTAGACTGTGGGATTTCTCATGAAGCGAATGTAAATACTCCCATTCTAAAAATGGTTGATCGAGTTTGGGTAATATAATCGCTTGGGCTTTCTGAGCGTTGCGTTGTAATTATGTCTGTGTCGAAAAGAACTGATGTCCTCAGGCTACGACATCTATTCACAAGGCAAGTTCAAGCTGAGAATTCTTAGCACATCAGCGTCGATCAATCAACCATCGCCCTGCGATAATAATAGTTTATATAACTCAATAATAGCTGTAATATCACAGAAGATAGCAATAAGGTGGTCTCTGACAGCTTATTGCCGGATGGACGATGTTCCAGGGTACAAATTTACTCACCTAGATGACTAGTCTTTGACTTTGGAATTCACAGGTCGAATCCAAGAAGCCTTGAAGGTTGAGGGGAATAAATGAGTGGGGGCACTTCGTACTCGTAGGTCTAATAGGGACTCCCACCGTCTCGTTGGCAACAGTAAGGTACATGGTGGCGGCAGGGTAGCACATAATAGAGGTAATCAGGAATGGGGAGACACGCTTCACCATGTTGCTGAGATTAAAGCATATTATATCGTCCGACCTAGTATCAGGACCCAGGAGGCACGAGAACGACTTACACTTGGAGGCGAAGTAGTATTTACGGATAAACACAAATTCCGATCATCGGCTTCCTCTCCGACGAATGATCTTCACGTGCAAACTTAAGTTAAAAGCTCAAGTTTGATAGTTAGGTACCAGTTACCAGGTCGTATTTTGGAAGACCATATAGTGAAAGTCGTCTCAAGGAAGCGTCCATGCAGAATATAACCCTCAATCTTATCTCTCTAAGTCCCTTGAATTTCAACCGTGGCCCGTTATTGCCCGCCCCTTTGAATGGAAGTCTGCCTTTAGCAACATATAAAGATCAAGTGACTACCACAACGTCCCCGAGCCAAACAAGCTAAATATGTCCGATGAGCTCGAAAATGTCCACACTGAGAGTTGTGCCGTTCTCGAACGGCTCTACGACGCCAATGGCCAACCCGACAAGTTTTTGAAATTGCTTTAATTCAGAAATACTTCAAGCTCGTCCAGAAACAGATTCAAGGTTTATCCAAGGAGCCAGGGGCAGTATTCTTTGCCCCGCACTTGACTTCGATCAATCTTTTCGTTTAAACCAAACAGCAGGTTGGTTGATCTTACCGTGTTTTCGAAGAACGACAGGTTCCTTGTTTCCCTCCTCCTGGTTGGTCAGGAGCTTACTTTCATTCTAACACCCTTAAGATGATTTCCGAATGGCGTTCAACCGTTTGCCGTGTGAACGCGCGGCTATCAGGCGGTGAAACCCGTGGGAACGTCGGGCTTTTCGTCGCTGACGCGTCGGAGTATCATTTACATCATTGGTTCCTTTGCTGTTGGGTGTTAACATGTTCCTCCTTACTTATTGCGCATGCGCTCTGGATGGTGTTGCGAGAGAGGTGGGCATTTGAAAAGGCTGTGGACAGAGATGTGATTGTGGGTGAGAGAACAGATGGGCAGGCCGTTGGATGTGGGTGGGCAGGGCCAAGAGGGCCGTTGGATTGGGTCGCCCCTTCCCTCCCCCTTCTTTCATTTTAATTTTTTCCTCTTATTCCTCGCCGTCTTTTATGCTTTCATTTTTTGTATATTTCCCATAGACCAACACAACGAGGGCGGCTGCAACAACTCTGTGCAGAGACTCCAGCACAGAGTTGACAGCAGCGCGTCCCAGGTGGTTGGCTGGCTACTGCGGGCTGCGACGACAACATCTGAACGACGAGGCACGGCGGCGGCCCCGACGGCTAATGGCGGTTGGCTACTGCAGCATGGACAGGCTGACCACGGCAATGGCCCCGCTGTCTGCGATTGACGGGAGACGACGGCAGTTAGGGCCGTTGGGGTCGTAGATCAACAGAGCATGATGCATGATGCATGATGATCGATGGGTAGCGGGTTGGTCCCTTGAGCTTGAGCTTGAGGCCTTGGGACTTGGGACTTGGATGTAACAGACTGGGACTAAACTGCGAGAGAGAATGCACACTTGTTCTCTTTCGGTTCGCAGCATAATGGGTCAGGCCTTCAAGCTTCAAATTCGAAGCTTCGAGCCCCAGGTCTCAAGGTCACCAAACTAGAGAGAGAACGAACTTACATTCGCTCTCTTGTGAGTTTTATAGCAACCCAAGAGAGGATGACAACGACATAACAGGCCGTTCTCGCTTTTGTTTCTTCCTCGTTCTGCTTTCCTTCTTTTTATATTTTCCTTCCGTTTTTTCTTTTCCTTGTTCCGTGGCTTGCATAAGTAAGCTAATGTGCTTATGGACGAATGCAGTCGTTTGTCCTGCGGCGCAAACCGCTGCCAAAACCAGTTGAACATCGACGAATTATCCCTAACAATTGTACGCCACATTCTGGCTCGAAACCGCAACGGCGACCACGGGCCGGGGATCTCATTTGTTTGTAGCCCATAAACTCCGAGGAACCAATCAAAAGGAGAACGGCTCATCGTGTGCAAGCACCGCTGGCTCCAACTGTTGTATCCCGGGGTTAGATACGTCATTGTCAAACGACTACTACTCTGCAAACATATAATTTTTTCAAAATTTCCCGATCTGCCGTCGATAAACCGAGTAATGTTTCTTTGCTTTCCATCATTCCCATTCCCTCGTACCCATCATATATCACCTTCCTTATCACATTCTGTCTGGGGAAGTCTCGCCCCACCTTCGTATCCAAACCATGTGTCTTGTCGGCAATTCGGCCCACGCAAAAGCAAGAATACCATTTGCGACGCATACAGACCCAAGCTCAGCAGAGCAGACGCTCTCCATCCATACTTGAAAAAAACTGTGGACCCTGCGGAGGATCCAACAATTTGACCCACATAAAACTGGAAAGCATCTATTGGAAAGCATTCGAGCGGAAAGGGCGCGAATATCTTACCGAGAACATGTAGAGTGCGTTCAACCTGGATATGGCTGATTTTGATACCCTAAAAAGGTTATCAAAATCTTCGTTCATGATCGGTATAAATAAATGAAATTCGGCGTACGTGAAAATATATGTCGCCAGTGCAACAGTTTGTATCTGCTGGAAGAATTCCTGCCCAAAACAAGAAATCACGACTGCCGATATGTTGATCCCACCACCTGCAACCAATACGGCTTGGAAAACGAGAAGAAATATCGTGCAAATCAGGAGAGAATGCCACGGTCTGATTCGATCGACGATCCTCCCGCTTATTGGTCCAACAACGACTCCTACCATGCCGATCAAGCCGAACAATCCGATGGCCAGACTTTGAGATATAATTAGGATAGCGTCAAGAAATCGAATTCGCGAGCGAGTCAAACGCACGTTGAATATTTATAAGGCTCCCCTCCCAGTAGAAACGTCAATGTCACCCAAAAGTAAGAAAAACAAGCGCTTGCGCCTAGATTGATGAGTATAACCTGGACAGCGACCGGTTTTGTAACGGCCATGACCACCATGCTCCAGTGAATCCTCCAATATTCAACCTTGCTGACCTTTTGGGGATGGTCTGGCATACCAAAATACAACGCTACTAGTACGACGACTTGAAGGCTAACAGATGCGTAGTAGACAATCCTCCACGGAGCCCATTCCGCTATAAGACCTGCGACAACACGAGCGAGGAGGACCCCGAACATCAATCCTGAAATAACGATGGAAAAAGCGAACCCTTGCATTTCCGCGGGGGCTGTCTCTGCTACCAGCGGAATGAGAATCTGAGGTGCGACATCTAAAACTCCAACCATGAAGGCGAGGCAAGAGAATGTCGTCGCATTACTTGTTATAGCAAGTCCAATCGTGAGCAGAGTCGTCAGTAGGACGAGACCTAGAACCACTTGTCTTCGACGGATAAAATCTCCGAGTGGACATATCAAAAATAAACCTAGTGCAAATCTAATGTTGCAGTTCAATTTTAAGTACTATCGACAAGTATAAGAAAGTGTAAGCATACCCTGCTTGAATAAGCGTAGGAATTCTACGTAGAAACGTGGTTGGCCATGTGGTCAGTTAATTTTAGGCGAGAATGAATGCCTGACTCACGAAGACACTTTCTCGTAAGATACATTGAACGTTTTTGACATCTCGACTTAAAGAAAACACGTTGAGTCAGCGCTGCATGGAAAAAATACAGATGTATGACCCACTTAACAATGGCTGGCAGTAATATAGGTTTCCGACAACTGCATCGATAATGTCTTCATACTGACAAGTAACGAGTACAGGTTCGACTTACGAATGGTTGTGGAGACAGTGTAGAGAAAGGTTTTCCCATAGGTGAAATTGAATGGCCTTTCGGGGTCATACCGGAGATGTTTCGGAACAGGTAGGAAGAAAAACTCCTTGTGATGTATCGTAACTGGAGCATTTGAACCATGGTGGATGTCCCGGGGAATAAGTTCAGATAACTTGGCGTCATTAAGCTCCAAGCAGCCCTCAGGTCTCATTTTTTGACTGTTGGCGAGAAAAAATGATGGGGGTTGGGAGAAAGACCAGATGCTGAAGACGGGAACATAAATATGCACTAAATTTTGCAATTAACACGAGGCTTAGCCTCGTTGGAGAAATTATCAATAATGTTGTTTGCCGTACCTTGCCGCCGTTTGGAGGTATTAAAATTAACCGCGTAAACGTCAATTCAAGCTTCGAAGTCGGTTTAAGACTTTTTTAATAAGTGTAGGGTACAGAGCATTTGCAAAGGGTCTGACAGAATGGGGTCCAATATTAGAAAGATGGTCATGGGCATTATCGGGCTGATGATGGGAGACGTATTGGAGACGTATCTAACACTAATAAAGGTGACTTATTGTCATACGCGAATGTCGCAAGTGTCAAAGCGGATATTTTGCATCGCACCCTCACAGAGGCGGTAGTGGCAAGATGAGCTATGATGATTATAAATCGGAGTCGAGCTAATCCTATATCCGCCGTCAATGCCATCAATGCTGTAGGAAGGGGATGAATTGAAAAGACGATATTCATGGTATATGGTGATGAACAATGGCGACATCTTCCCATCTCAGGCTATTATGATTAGTGTCAAAAACCCTCTACTAGGACCTTACACCAATGTATTCACTATAAAAGTTGCAGTTTGCAATGGGATTTCGACTATTTAGATGTACATTGACTTTGCATCAGTGACTCGAGGCAAGTGAGAATAAGCCTAAATTGGAACCCATTCTCCAGATCCGGACTCGGATTTAACGGCGTTGGGAAGGCCTGTGGAACATCGTTAATAAATGATCAATAATGGTGGTGAGGAGTGAGTAGTACTTACCAACAAACTATACAAAGAGAAATAAGATCAATGTAAGCAACTGTTTGTACTGACTGAAAAGTGAGAATATGAATATAACTTACAGTGACGATGGCGCTGCCGGTCTTGATCGTGATGTTGGGAATTCCCTTGACACTAGTCATGACGTATGTGCCCTTGCCACGGTCCTTTCCAAAGCGCTGAGAGGTTCCGTTCATGGTTTTGACTATTTTAATTGTGTGAGACGTGTTCCATGTAATAAAGGTATGCTACCCACCGGCCTGAGTCATCGCGACGCGGAACTTTTCTTTCTTAACAGTGACCGTGACGTCGATCAAACCGCTGTCCGGGGCGGAAAGCTTTGCGGACGTTGAGTGTGGACCCATGGGTTCTGTTTCTGGCCCTTCCGCCGGGAGTACGCTTATGAGCCTGTCGTTGATGATCGCGAAGTATTCCTGAATGAACGCGTCGTCCAACTCGGCGGGTTGACCTTTGGCGTCGTACAGCTCTTCGAGGATAGCAGAAGTCTGAGCGTGGATATCTTCGAGGTTATCGGACATGTTGAATATTGAGATGGGGGATGTATAGCAACAGTTGAACCTCTTTTATACTGCTCAAGCCGCAAACTAGGATTCAAAACGCGGAAGGCAGGAGTTTCTGTACCAAAGATCACATGATTAAAAGTCGAAGTTCTGGCATAGTGAGATTTGGAGTTTCTGCTTGTATTCTCAGTGATTTTGAGCCACTCTCTGGTCATCAACCTACCTAATACAATCAAATTGTCCTTGTATTACAGTAAACCGAGTAACGCAAACACTTCCAACCACACTTTCTGACCCCATTCAACGAATGAGCAATATTCACATGTTCATCTCCGTCAATTGTTAAAGTGAATGGCTGGGATGATCAAGGAGCGATATGTAAGAGTAGCACCCAACTCAATAACGGTCTTTGGGGGACAAAAGCTGGGGTCTTCTGGCCTATAGAAGAGCCTTGAGTGAATATGCATCTTATCAGAAAGAACAGTAGCACCTGAGGCCTTCGAATTCGTCGTATTGATAGATGCATACATGTATCATCTTGCACCAATAGGCCATGAGTCGTCAATGAGAATATGTGCTTCGGATGCTTATCACGTACGTACATACTCTCCCTGTTCGGTTCCGTACTTCACAATAGTTCTGAAGATGTTTATTGGTAGGAGGAATTGTCACAAAGCTAGGTTTGAGAGTATGCGGTGGACTGACAATCATACTGATTATGTATATGGCGCCCAACGACCATTATGCATGTGGAAGGGGATGCTATCTATCTAGCTGCATATCAATATGTATCTAGTTTTCGTTCAGAAGTCTGGACTCTGATACATGACTTTTTTAAAGACATGATGCAGCCGGACGGTCCGATTTTCGGCAGGCCGGCATTGCACAAGTTAACTGTTAGAGTACTTGAATTCCCGTTAAATTGCCCTATGGGCGGTTCCTGGACACAGTAATATGGCAATATGCGGAATCTGGGATGATAAAAGAATTTAGGTCAAGAGTTTGACCTATTTAACAAAAATTAAATGGTCTTTATATTAAAATGACGCGGTCTTCGAGGTCACTCGGGTTGTAGTAGGGACCCCTCGCAATCAAGCGAGGTTTATCATTCAATGTAGGTACACTATAAATGCAAAATATGTAGCTAGAACAGCCTACGAAGTAATAAGGAGAAATAAAATAAACAAGGGATAGTGGCATATAACATGCCAAATGTCAATATAAGAATGAAATGCACATTATCTCCTCGAGATAATCTGCGGCTATCAAGTGACCACTTCGTGGTGCGCTTGTATTTATCCCGATTATTCCAACACTTTAAGGAATTATCAGAGGCGAGAGATCCACTGCTGGCTTTGATTGCTATGTACTCAACATATCGGTAAAAATATACGTATATATATCTTACTGAATATATGTTGAACATATAGGCCTCGGGCTTACCATATAAAGCATACCTGAAACATATATGCTCGACATATACGCAGTAAAATATATATTACGTATATTTTCACCGTATATGTTGAAAATATAGCGATCAAAGCCGGTGAGACTAGAGGCAGCCGG
>OZ024848.1:3439561-3515134 GCA_964017145.1 Agrocybe praecox | reverse complement strand
GGCATACATATCATCTGTATGCCGAACGTATGTATAAAATCCACATCATGTGTATGTCCAACATATAGGTAAATAAATACACATTACGTATATTTTTTAGGTATATGTCCGACATATAGCTATCAGAGCCAGCAGTGTCGCGGACCAACATGCCGTGGTTCAGCATGTGCGGCGAAAATAGGGTTAGAATTGGATCAAGGTGGCGATCAGAGGGCCTCGGCACATCCGGCATCTTAGCCGAGGTATGTTATGCAACCGGACGTTATATGTGGTATAATGCGACATCTATGTGGTATAATCCGAAGTGGATGCTGTATAATCCAACATTGATATGGTATAACTCAATTTAGATGTTTTATTACGAAATCCATACCGTATAACCTACCGCCATGTTGTATAATCCAATATTTGTGTCGTATAATCAGTGTAGATGCTGTGTAATCCGCGGTGAGCAGTCTATATATGTGGTACACTCAAAAGAATATATTATCTACGGTCCAGTATATATGTATACCTGTGATTTAATTTTTCGGCGGATGGGCAGCCATAGGATATCTCATCCACGTCAGTAGAAATTCGAGACCGAAGTGAGTTCTCGTTCATTTAATTTGACTTTATCATCCGGATTCTGGAGAGGGGACGAAGAGGGACTATATATACACTGACGTGTATTTTTAAGTCATGATTAGTATCAAATAGGCGTTGCCGAGACGGTAGTTGTGGGGACGGGCGAGCACCAAGGGAATAAAAGTCATTGATAACGGTCTCGTGGAAGAATATTGGTTGTTTCTTACCTTGCGGGCGTCAGAAATAGGAGAACATGTCGAACTCGTCTTCTCATTTCTTCCCACAATATATCTCAATAGGCACATCCCCAAGGGATTTCGGAGACGAGACTAGATAAAAGAGCAGGATGCTATGTATTTTTAACAGACAATCCTTTCGCTCAAAACGGCGCATTATAGCTTACCATGTTTTTCAAGTGTGTTTCATTTTTGGCAATTGCCGCAGCATGCACCACAGTTTCAGGTTCGTTTTTTGACATATCCTGCTGTAGTTTACGTTCTTTTGACCATTAATATGCGGATGGCTAATTTATGCAGCTGTTTGTGATGACAGACAGGTCGTCGAATCCACGAGCGTTGTCACTGGCTCAGGGCACACGCTAAAGATGCAGACGTACACCTGCTTTAACACAGTCCACTCGTCTCTAGGACCCGCCAAATCCTCCGAGATGCGTAATAAGAGTGCTCTTGAAAAAAGAGATTCTCGATGCACTGGTACAGGACCATGCTTATGTGGAGTTGCTTGTGAATACCACCCAGGTTTCAAATGTTTCTTGCGTATGCTCAATGTTTCTTGCAATAGGCATCTTTGACGATTTCAGGGCCGAAACTCAATCCATTAGGCAAACTGACTGTGCAACGATTATATCATCGTTGCAAACCAATTGTTTGTCGGACAACACCTCCTACATTTAATAATCTAACACACGCTCTTATGACAGCTGGAACCTTTACTATCCAAGTAGGCGACGCGATTGGATTCATTTTCGAGAGTTGCGAATATACATTGTTCGCTACTCAAGGAATCTAATACTGTTTCTCAGATATGGTACGTTACATGAATGCGCGCTTAAATTGAGGCCTATTGTTATTTTTATGTAGGGCAACGCCGCAGCAAACGTGTTTGCCGTATGCGGTGCTGGACAGCAGGGGGCTTGCAAAATGACCAGCGGCTCTCTGACAGCCTTCGTCGAGTAGGTAGTCTTCATGGATATACAGAGATAATCTAACCAAACTTCTATTACCCAGTCAAATTTCCCTTTGATGATTTAAACTCACGTAGCCATGTACGCATCCCAGCAGCTAAGGAATTCGAATATCAGGTTGGCTCTTCTACGTAGCGGTATCAAAGAAATACATGAAAAAATTGTCAATCGGATATAATGATGGCAGTATTCCTGTCTTTGCAAAGTAAAACCACCGTCTGGGAATATAAATGGGGATATGCACATTCCATATACTCCGTACTACTCTCAGCAGCGCATTCAAATTTCGAACCAGTCGCAAGACAATCCATGCTATTAATAGATTTCGACACCCGACATTCTAATTTCATAACTGGTTATTTTCGGAAATCGTTCCTGAGGCCCAGTGAGTCCCGACCCTGCGCGCGTGAAAAAAGAACGACAAGGAGATTCTGTTCTCCATTATCTATTGCAATCCTAATAATCTACCTGACGGCAGTGGGAATTTAAACCAATACATAGCTCTCAAATGTTCTCATTCGAGCCGACGCGTCAATTTCAATAGATACTCTGCGCCACACTTGACAGTGATGGGCACTGGTTTTTTAGCGTGCCAAGCGTGCATTGAGCGTGCCGGCGTGCAGAAGCGGGGCACGCCTGGCACGCTTTATAAATTGGAACTCAAATAGTTGTTTTTTGTAGTTCAAACAATAAAGGGTATATATGTCGAAAATTTCACCCCCTGGCCTATCAATAGATAGGGGATTGCCCCAAACATGTTCGCATAAGAATTTAATTTCTATTAAAGCGTGGGAATTTCAACTGCAACATATATTACTTTACGCTGTAGAGTATGAAATAATCAAGAACAAAAGAATCGACAGAGATAATACCTGTACAAAGATTTTATGACTGTAGGATATTTTTTCCGGGCCATGTACCGTGATTATAGGTGATTATATGCGATATTCCCGACAAATTACCAATCGTGGGAATTTCTACATTCTACCATGATATGGAACAAGATGTGTTACAAGTGTGCGCGTTTTATTGTCTAGAAATATAATAAAATTTATGAGTGTAAGTATTAACATCCGTATGCATGCACTGCTATGCGCACTGCCTTGACATCTGCGTCATGCACGCTTGTGTCACGCTCGTGCACGCATTGGCACGCTTGTGACACAAATATGGCACGCTCGTGCACGCTCATGCGCGCTCGTCACACGCTCTGGCACGCCAATGCACGCTTGTGATACGCTCATGCACGCTCCGCGCTCTTGCACACTTGTGCGTTTATCTGGTATCAACTGGTATCCTAATTAAAATGCTGTGCCGTCTTCAACATGCTACGCGTTTGAGGACATTATTATATTTAGAAACCCCATTTAGGGTCCTGCAACCCTGAGGGTTTCCAGATAGGCATTTCGATATTTTAATTTCCGCTCTCGCCGTATACTTTGCCGCGTCTATTCCTTTACTTTTCTGTGCCACCCACGGATCTTTGTATTGAGGGTTACTGCATAGAATTAGGTGAGAATACATATACCTATTTCATCCTATAGAACTCGATGGATTGCATTCTGATATAATTAGCTCATATTTGAAATATAGATGTATAGTGCTACAAGTATCTATTACATATATCAGCTTAAACATACCTTGTAATCTATTTCAATTTCCGCGTGCATCAAGCGTGCAAAGCTATTTCTATGCACGCTTCACACGCCAAAAGTCGGAAGCGTGCGTAAGCGCGGCACGCTCCGGCACGCCTGTGCACGCTCGTGGCACGCTGATTTCTGTGGGCCCGACAGTGATTCAACCTTGGTTGAATCCCTTCCTTGGATAACCGTTCACATGCAGAATTACACGTGGATCGAAGATCCCTTGTTTCGCTGTATTAAACCCAGCTTTGAGATATAAAACTGTCCTTCATAAGAAGACCTGCGTTCCTTATTTCGCCAAGAATATGTCTGCTAAAGCCCTTTCCTTCTGCGTAATTCTTGCATTCAGTATTCTGTCTCGTTCGTACCATCTCTGAAACTACAGCCCTCCGAAATACAGCTAAAATTTTATACCACACAGCGATAGCCACTGTTTGTAATGACAAACGTATCATTGATTCTCAAGACATCGTGACCGACTCTGGACACAATATCAAAATGAATATCTTCAGTTGTTCTTCCATCGAGCACTCGCCAACTGAGGAGGTGCGCAGCTCAGTAGACAATTTACTTAAACGAGATTCGAGGTGTATTGCTAGTATTCGCTTATGCGGAGTTGGGTGTACGTCTTACCCCTTTCATATATTCAAGGTTCGCTTGCTAAATTGTAAATATCCTTTTTTTAGGTATTTTCAACTCGTGCTCTCCGGTTACCCAATCCATCAGGCCTACCGACTGCCAAACTTTGATAACTTCGCTGCAGACAAATTGTACGTTGTTTATCGCTCTTCAATTTGTATACGTGACTGACTAGCTGAGTTTCGTGTACAGCCGGTACATTCACGATCCAAGCTGGAGATGGAATTGCTTTTGCTTTTGAGAGTTGTGAATATACGTTATTTGCTACTCAAGGAACGCAACAGTGCTTCTCAGACATGGTACGTGACATAATAAACACACGAAATTCTTCAAATCTACACGTCATTCTTCAACTAAAACTTTCCCTTATATTTAGGGAAACGCAGCTGCTAACATTTTTGCTGTGTGCGGCGCAAGTCAGCAAGGCTCCTGTAAGATGACCAGCGGCTCCCTTACTGCATTTGCCGAGTGGGCCTCTCTTAGTTTTCATCGTATATCCGGAATGAAGAAGATTCCATTCTCTTGGTTTTTTCTGACTCGTGAAATGTATATGTACACTCTAAATTATTTGGACGTAATAGACCATTATTTTCAGAGGGCGCACAATCTCGGTCTAATCAATTTCCGATTGGTACACCAGCGTGCTTAGGGCAGCCGCAGATAATGGCGGTATAGCACAGCCGCCGTCGTAGGTCATAGCCGGACTTGAACAAAATTGTGCTTACCCACGCAACGTATCGGGACTTGTGCGTATTCCGCCATTAAAAGCTCAGAAACCGCTCTAATTTGTCCGCGACCTACTGTTTCTCGAGGGCCTAAGTCTACTTTAGTCTACACATGCTCGCCGTTCCTACTCATTTCGGCCCCAAATCCGGTTCCAACATCTACGCAAACACTTTCGAACCAATCTCACGTTGATTTCTTCATTCTCTGCACATATAAATGCGAATGTTCTCTACCAGGGTGACTCAAAAGCATCATACCAAGTTGTCTTCACTCTCTGAAGATGTTACGTATACGTTCTTCCTGCGCTCTTATACTCATCCTGAGTATATTTGCCTCTGCTTCAGGAGCTGCACAACAGCGTACACGTCCCAGTGCACAAACATGTAAATGTATGCCAGGAGACGCTTGCTACCCAGCCCTACGCCAATGGAAACAACTCAGTTCCAGACTTTCATACCCGCTCATCATGAACCAACGACCCCTCGGTGCCGCATGCTACAAGAGAACTAGTGAATTCAACTCTCGTCAGTGCTCCTTGGCCACAAAGGAGATCAACGACCCAATCTTTCGTGCTGGGCAATCAAACACGGCTCAATTCATGACGTTCGAAGCCCTCGTCAACGGGACGTCGATTCAAGACTGTCCATATGGAGGCCCTGTAAATAGTGGAACGTGTTATCAGGGACGTATCCCCCCCAATTCCGTAAACGTTACCAGCGCTGCTGATGTGCAGGAAGCCGTACGCTTCGCCTCAAAACACAATCTTCGGCTGGTCGTTAGAAATTCTGGGTAAGTAAAAATTTCTCATCGTGAGTAAACACAATTTAATTGACTGTATACGCAGGCATGAGCTTATGGGAAGAAGTACGGGAGTCGGTGCATTAGAGCTGTTCACCCATAACCTACAGAAAATTGAATTTACCAATCGCTTTATTCCGGAAGGGGCCCCTTCTCAGACTCCAGGAGAGTATGGTGAGCGGTAAAGAGTTTGTCATTTGTTCTTATCTAATAAGCATTAGCTGTTACCATGGGTGCCGGAGTTAGCTGGAATACAGCATACTCGCAGGCTGATATCCATAATCGTTCCCTTCCTGGAGGTCTTTCGCCTTACGGAACAGTAGGCGCCGCCGGTGGGTGGGTCCTTGGCGGCGGGCATAGTGCTTTATCCCGCTACTATGGTCTAGGCAAGTGCTCCATAAAATAAACTTTAGCCTCTGTTAATAATATATTTCAAAGGAGTCGATAACGTCCTTCAGTTCAAAGTTGTTCTACCAAATGCCACTTTTGCAACGGTGAATAAATATAGAGACCCAGATCTATTTTGGGCACTTCGCGGAGGTGGGGGCCCGAGCTTCGGCGTTGTTATTGAATTGACCGTTCGGACGCATCCAAATCCTCCGTATACCGTTCTATTTTGGATTGGGCAAGCGAACAGCACAGCAAATTATGTCAATTTATTCGAACTATGGAACACATTCAATAATCCGTTGAATGACGCTGGGTGGTCTGGCGTCATGCCTTTCTTCAACAACACGATCTTCCTCACCATGTTGGCACAGGGAACGCCACCTGTGGATCCTCGAGCTATGCCACTGATGAAAAGATTCCTTGGATTGGCAAGGCCTATGCCTGGTATTACGATTCTCTCAGAAGAATTTGTGACATATCGGTCATTCGGACAGTTCAACTACGAAAATTTGGTGAACGGCACAGTTTCACATGGGTTCAGCTACACTGCAAGAATACCAGGCCCTCCATACAGCGTTACCTCCTCGTGGCTAATTCCTCGTAACATAACGTCTCCAGAAAACGCCAGACCGCTTGCACGACTATACGCTAACATTACTGGAGGAACACAATTGTGCGTATACAGTTCAAATTTTCATCACTTTTTCCTGCCTGCATTAATTCTTTTCTATAGCATGGTCGGAGGTGGCCCCGCGTCATCGAATGATCCTTCAGAGGTTTCATTATCACCGGCATGGAGGTCGATAACGACAGACCTTGTTCTATTCCCCAGCGGGTTACTGCCTCCCGAGACCAGAACCGATGTAGAAGCTATCCGAAGAAATGCATACGATCAAATGCAAGTTTTTCGAACGCTTGCACCTCCGCCCATAGGAGGGCAGTACCTTAATGAAGTGAGCACGTCTCTTACCTTCTTCTAAAACAAGACTTGACCATGTGTGTATCGATCAGCCTGATTATTATGAAGAAAACTGGCAAGGTTCGTCTTTCCTTGAACTGTTTTAATTTAGAAACTTATATGGGAATTCGTAGAGGCTTATTGGGGTCCGAATTATCCAAGACTCCTACAGATAAAACGCAGAATCGATCCCAATGATTTGTTAATCGTCCGAAAAGGTGTCAACTCAGAAGCTTGGGATGATGAAATTGTTTGCAAAAGTTCTACGCCCTGAACTAGATCTTTGGAGTATCTCTGATAGACTTTATATTTACCAGTAGAAGTCAACATAATATAGATATATAAGTAGCTGCTGGCGGCTGGTATTGCCAATGCGGCAGTGCAGCCCAACCAATCCGTCGTATGGATAATCAGATCTCAGTGTTACATCCCGGGACACCTACTGCTACTATCATGGTCCGCAACGCGGCATTCCAAGGCACCCTACTACGGTTAGAGTTATGCGGCATACCAGTCTGCTTCACCGCATCAATTTTGCGGGGTCAACTTGCGGACCACCGCCGCCCAACCCCCCATACCACATTGCAGAGTCTCGGGCTAAATTTTTGATGCAATGGATGTATCCAAATCCCGAAAAATTGTGCGAGGCATATAAGACAACAGCGGCCTGATTCATTCTCTCTCAAATACAGGCTAGATAATTAATTTAGACTCGGCGCAATTCCGCAAGACGTGCGACTTGAATTTGCATCGTCTATTGACCAATTCTCCGTAGCCAGCACAAATCACTATTTGGTTTAGGATAGAGCCTGATGCATCCACTTCTTCCATTTAAAGGTTAGCGTTGGGGTTTGGGGTCGCCTTTGAGAACTTTATTTGGTTGCGCAACTGAAATCTTTATTGATCGGGAGAAGCACTGTATAATGATATGAGCAGATATACTACGCGCAAATTTTGGTCGTATTGGCAGGTGCTGGTCTGACAACAATAACAGGTGTGCTATGAACGCGCCACCGAAGTATGGAGAGCATTGGCAAATATATTAATATTTTTCCACACCCAGCCTTCAAATCTAATGAAACAATGAAAATTAGCTTCCGATCCAACGATATCCCGAGATCTCAAAACGGATGGTGTGCGTACCGAGTATTGAAGGCATATGGGAGACACATTAGCGGCCCGTATACAAGCCGACCCGAAAACCCAACTCGCAGAATCTGGTCAATGCACCAGGCGACATAGACTAGAAAGAGGAGGTCCAGTATTCCAAACGGTCTCCTCGTGACGATCTTTGCGATGCGCAAGGGTAGGAAGAAGAGTATAAGCAACACAATACGGGTTCGAAAAAGCGTTAATGAATGTACCTTGACTGATGCAATTCGAACTGTGTTTTTCCACCCTGGCTGGCCATGGGCCCAGAAGCCGAGTATATCCCCATCTCTCATGGATCCACTGAGTACATTCCGGTAGTCCAGGATGCACATTACAGAATAGTGGAGTTTATTTTTGATCACCTTCCGTGGAAGAAGTCGAAGGTTGACCGGTTCTGACACATCACGAATCGAAGTGCCATCAGCAGATGGTCAGATCACAGCACACGAAATCCAACTGGGGGACTGACGATCGGCATCTCCGCTTTGATTAAGGATGTCTTCCATCCCGCCACTGGGTAAATTCCGAAGAATGTCGTCGTCGTCGCCAACTTGAGCAGAGATTGAACCAAAAATGTACATGTGGATTGACCTGACACCGGATTTTGTGCCAGGCGACGCAGTTAAAGGGGGTGTTAAGAGGTATAGATATCGTCCAGGACTACAGAGCGAGCTGGGAATGCTTAGATCCTTGAATGCCTTCACGTTGTCCGCTGGCACTAATTTGCTGAAATTCGATGGAAGGTACGTCGACGTGAAGTCCCATCCTTTCTCGTCTGTCGTTTTGGTGTGATAAATGTGCATGGTCCGAAGGCAAACTGTCCAGTTAGAATGTGCCAGAAGCCTGAACGAGTTTCGTATCGATGTGATCACGTCCATCACCGAGTAGAAAACTAATATCAATCGAATGGCAATTCTGTGGAATAAATACGGCTTCACAGGATATCGAGCACGGAAGTTTTCTAGAAAAAGGGATGAGGTTAATGGTAAAACAGAAAGGCGCGGAGAGCTACATACGTGATGTAAAATGAAGCAACGCCTTGCCATAGGATCCATAATTTGTCAGAATCTCCAGCACCACCTCGTCCTTCGATAATAACCGAGAGCCACCTTGGGCTTCTGCGAAACCAGCGACACCTTCAGGAACAAGTGCAGACGACGGCCGGTCGAAAGCTGTTAGTTCAGAGGGCGCGCTGGATGGATGTCGAATGATATCGAATAAGACACCGCGCGACCAAGCCCAGCAGTTTGCGGAAAGAAGGCGATAGTCCGGATAATTTGTAGTGTAGCTTTCCGAGCTAAGTACCTCTGCGAGATGTCGAAGATGTAAAGGTCCAGGGGCACCACGTTATAAGTGGATTGCGATGACTGGAGTAATATCAGCATGCAGTGAAGTGCCATATGTTTGATGTAAAACCAACTTGAATTTGCCCAGCTTCTACGCTCCTGGTCCTCGTGGCTACCAGCTTTATAGCAAGTCAGAAGGTCCGAAGGGTCACCCCTCATCCCGCCCCAAACGAAGGTGAGAAAATCTAGCCACGTCCCATCGTTGGCCAACCCTCTTTCGAAGTACACCACAATCCTGTCCTCGCTATCTCTCGGTTGGACGGTAAAAACGAGGTATTCGTGCCTCCAATAATCGTCTGTGGTGCGAGTGTCTTTGAGAAGCTCGATCCTGGTAATGATTGCAGACGCATTTCGACTTCGTCCCGACTTCAGCGCTCGCGTGCAGAATTGATGGAGGGTTTGCTCTCCGTCGAGAGGAAGTGGGTCTTGAGAAATGGTCGACATGAGGAGGTACTGGGGGTGTGGATGCAGATGCAGTGCACTGTTGTCGTAAACGTGGTGCCATACGCTTATTGTTGCGAGTTGACCATTCTAGGTAGGGACTGCAAGGATGCCGTGCTGAGTCTTTTATTAGATCTATGAAGTTCTTCTAAGACCTTCACGTCCAACCCACAGCCCTCATCTCGGAGACTCCATCATGGCCAATAAGCGATGGTCGAAGTACAGGCAGCCAATGCTGCAACCCTCCGGAGTCTCGATGGTACACCAAGATTTCTCTGAGAAATCGGTCCAAGGCATGAATTCCCTGGCAGGAGTGGACTCTGGATTTTGGAGTAGGTCAGTCAACCACTTCGTATAACTCAGAAAATTGTAAATCAACGTACCTTGACCCAGAGCTCGAGTTTCTCTACCAGCGATCAAAAGTATTCTCTGGAGGTTATTCGATAATCTGGTCTTGCTACAGATGGGGTCGACGTATGTGACGAGATTCAGAGAATTTGCAATGGCGTCGGAGGGGAAAAACTTGATCGAAATTAACGAGTGGCGGGTAGAGCAACAAGAAGAGTGGAACCGACTTTCGATGATAGTAAGCAGAGGCATCGGATGGACTGGCGCCGAACTCACGTTTGTTTTGCAGCTAGCCCTCCTTGCTACGATGCAAGCCGCTATACTGGCCATTGAAGGACCCATTCCAGAACTGGCTTTCTCCCTGTGGCTCGGCGGCGCCAGCTTGAGCGTTTGCGGAGTATTTGTCGTGCAGTACTTCCCGATCAAAGCCTTTTCCATCACCGATGCACACATGGGTCTCCTAGTGCAGCCAAAGGACAATGTCTTCGTAAATAGTACATTACTTGCAACAGCAGTTGCAAGCCCCGTCGTCATCCTCCTCTGGGCTACCATTCTGTTCGTCCTTGGGATGTTTGACTATATCGCGAAGAGTAAGCTGGGCAGTCTCAAATACAAGCTGATTGCGGGAACTCCTTTGGTGGTAGGAGTCCTGTGCATGGTCGGAACAATGGTGATCGGAGAGGTGATTGAAGTAAAGCTGAAAAGGGTTCGGAATTCCGAAACCAACGCAACATCAACCTCAAACGCTTGAGCGCACGGGAGAGTTTGGAGGTTGCTTGGATTTTAACGCCAAATGGCCGCTGTGATGGGAACTTCGGAAATGCTATGTTTTGGGTATGTTGTCGGACAATAGTGAAGCAGATTCTAGAAAGTAGTCATTGCGCAAAATGTCATCATAATGAATGTGCGTTGCGGAAACATAAAGAAACGAGACTGTTCGCGACACGAAAATGCCGGTCCGAGTCGGAAATAATGCTTCACGTGGTCAAAGTGATCGAGATAAGATAAGATAAATTGCCAATTCAACAAGTAAATTAATACGAGATGATAGATTTAGTGGAGAAACAGTCGAGAAAAAGGGGTTTATACATTATAAACTAAGTCATTGAGTGTAGCTTAAATCGAGATAACAGTAGAGCCACATCGAAAAGGGATTTTCCAAAGGACCCGGGATGAATGCGTTACACTAAGTGATGTTACAACTAAACAATTCAAGAAACGTATCTAGACAGACACGACCGTGGTCTAAAATAAATAAAAAGACTGAGCACTCTTTCCGGAATCGGCATTAAATTCATAAAGGCTCACCACTTGTAATGCGACCTTTGTCTGCGCGAACAATCTTCCATTGACCGACGATCCCGTATTGGCAGTAATCGCGCTTTTACCAAGAATGACACCCTCATGGTGAGATCCTGAGCCTAAGATTACACCGGCAGATACGGCCCAAATAATGTTCTCCGTGAGAGCTCCACCCGCCAGGATGACCTTCACCCCACTGCTGAGTGTGTACTTCTGCGCAATTTGGAAGATGAAAACTGCACAAAGAAAGGAGCAAAAATTGCGGATCCGTGATCAGGCATGGTAAATATATTTTCACGTTTTCAAGCTGACTCACCATCAGTAGGCCCTCCTACGAGCGTGAAGTCAGTTGCTGCAAGTACGTCACTCGTCCACTTGTAAAGTCCCGGAGTCAATGTCAATCCTCCGATTAATCCTAAATAGAATCGTCATTTCAGAAATCATCTCTCTTGGATACAAAAATAGTGTTAAAAACAAACCTGCGCCGAGGTTCAGGAAGTTCGGGTTCAGGCGTCCATTCGCGTCATTGAATGCGGTCTGCATATCTCCAATAGCAGTCTGGAGGGTGGATGGCGTAGGGGACTTATAATCCGCAGCCAAAACTCGTCCAACTACTTGCGGAGACACAGCGAATGTTCCTGAGCTATCGAGCGTCAGATTAAATCCAGTGATCGATGTCGATGCGAGAGGGCTGTTCCCAATGTCGCCCGCTGAAAATAATGGTGTATAATTAATTAATTGATCCGGTCGCATATAACAGAACAGGGAGGTAATGCGCACTTATGCTGGACTGAGCTACACTTGAAATTCCGGATTGGGCTAGGATGGCGAATTGACCCGCAGTACGAAGATTTACAGGGGCGATAACACTTGGGATTCCAGTTGGGACTGTGGTTGTTGAAGTAGGGAGAACAGTCGGTATTGTGACACTCGATATGGTAATAGTCGGTACTGTGATAGTCGGGAAGGTAATAGTAGGTATCCCAATCGGACCAACGATAGGAGTGAGAATTCCGCCCAAGACCGGAATATCGCCTATGACTGGCGGGATCAGGCCGCCTAGGATCGGAAGTAGTGCAGCATGCACGTAGGTCTGTTAAAAATTAGCATAGAAATATATCAGTACGAAAGGAATACATGTTTATTACACGACGAAGGCGTACCGTGAGACAGAGGTAGAGTGTGGCGGCCTTCAAAAACATTGTTATGATTCTGGGTTTTGAATCAAGGATTGTGATATTCTAAGTTTTCTCTATATCAGCTTTCGTTGACCACCTTTTATACCTATTGTAACGCGACGTCATTGGCAGCGCAAAGGGTACCTGTCTGCCCTTCGACAGCATTAACCCATACCAAAGCGCAGTGAAACTAGGACTCCCGCGGAGGAAAAACTCAACAGACTCTGTTACTTCTGACAACATACTCCACTTCAACATCCTACATTCATCTGGATAGAAAGCTCCGTTACTTCTGGAACAAATCTCATTTTCATATACGGATGCCGGGGAGAAAGAAGACGAATAACCTGGCGGGAAACGACGACCACTATGTTGTTTCGTCTTTTGTTTGAAGTCAATGAATGCGGTATGTTGCTCCGCAGATGTTCCTGCTATCGACTGCGATGTCAAGAGATGGCGATAGGAAATCGAAATCCTGACATGCCATAAATTTCTCTCAAGTAGACGACGTATGTGTGTGTGAAGTATCGTACAAGGGCCGATATAAATGCGCTGTCCAGATGAGTCCATTTCAGCCACCAATTAACCTTATACAAGACGAACGACTCACACTAGTTACCAGTGTCAGTGGACCAACCAAATTCTACATCACCTGTGGAAGTGCTGTGAGAAGAGTTGTAACTTAAATATCCATCTTTAGAGGCCGTTGCTTACTGGTTACTACCTATGTCAGGAAAACCCGTAGCCTTGAAAGGTTTAACTTTCAATTTCTGTCGTAATCTCATATACAGTGAAGATACCTCAACAACTGAAGCTCAGTACTTGAGAAATCAATCGATGGCTCATTTTCTTCATGGCGACTACGAACGTTGTAATCGTTGGTCGGAGCCGTTGTTCAGGCGCTCTAAAAATAATACATTATTAACTATGACGCGTTACCTAGTACTATGACGTCAGTCATAGTGATAGATAGTTCTAAAATAAACATATTTACACGGGTGACATACACTTGCTTACGGCGCCCACTGTACCTGCTTCCTGGAAGTTTATGGGCTTACGGACATCTTAAGAGTCAAAGACGCCTTTTCTTTTTATTTTCAAGCGGATTGCTTTCGGCGGTGGCGAAAAAAGAAAACACGAAAGCCAATCTATCAATCAACGATATATTACATAAGCGTATGCACAGAACTAGCACGTATATACATACGTTTGACATACGTAGGACATAGAGCTTGGGGTAGGTATATAGATATGGATATAGATGGTCAGTATTGTGATCATATACTACATACTAATACTACCAGCCACTCAAAGCCCAAGCAGGGCAGCCAGGGCATCGGTGATTGAATTTTCGAAGGGTTATTTGGCCGAAAGACCGCATATATATGCGGCTTTTCGTATAGTGTGTAGTGTCATAAGAACGGATCGATGTCGATTCCTGATCGTTAGAATGGGTTTCTGTTTGTAGCTCGTAGGCAAAAGTAAGAACAGCAGCATGGGATGCATGCACCGCTCTCAGTAGGCCGACAGAAGGAGATTGTGGGCAAATGACTGGACTGGACTGTGTTGCGCTACTCTCCTGCATGCATACATATACAGCAGAAGGGACCAAGGTCGTGCTCGTGTGGGGATAAGGTCGTGAATAGATGCGTCAAGCTAAAAGGCGCGAGCGTGCGTGTGGGCAGTGGGTGTCGTCGAGACGTGGGTGTAGGTCATGGTCGTGGTCGTGGTCGTTATGATAGTGCCGGTGATGGATGACGAGGTGATAGTGGCAGTGGGAAAAGCCCATCGATCCAACCACTAGACTCGACTCGACTCGGACTTGGAATCTTCATTCAAAAAGAATCCAAGGAGGAGCGTGGAGGAGAGGACGGAAGAGGGGACGTAGACGTGGTAAAAAAACTGCATGTGTGTATGCGCATACTTTTTATTTAAGAAGAAAGAAGGAACTGAAAAAATGAGAATAAAAAAAAGAAAAGGCACGGATAACAAATGGATGGATGGATAACAAGACGACGACGACGACGACGACGATGAGAAAGCGAAAGCAAGGAGACACAAATGGCATGAAAAGATGAGAAGAGAAGAGAAGAAACCGAAAAAACCCTGAAAGATACAAAGGAGAAAGAAGACAAAACAAAACAAAAACAAAAACCAGGAGATGGCCAATCCGACACGGACGAACCGACTCAAGAAGCCCTCATTGACACAACATCACAGATATCGATCGAGATGCGGGGTGCCAGCCAGCCAGGCAACACAGAACAGCACAACAAAGACGTATCTACTTGTATCGTCCATCGGACACCCATCAAGGTGGAGGACGAGAGGAGGGATCATGCTCGTGCTAGCAATACAAGAGGTCCGCGCTGGTTCGTGGGTTGGTGGATTTGTATGATGAGAAGCACCTGCGAGGAGATGGACGTCACTGATGTGGAAGAAGTGGAGGTAGACGATGACGAGATCGACGTGTGACGAGACGCGGAAGATGCGGAGGAGGACCCCCCGCCCCCCCCATCGGACTCTGACTCTGAATCACTCCCGGGACAACTGCTCGGGAACGGGTTGATGTTCTTCTGCGCCTGCACTTGAATGTGGGGGCATGCGTGCGACGAGGAGGAAGGCAGAGCGAGCGAGCGTTTCCTGGCGCTTGGTTTTTGGCTTGAGGTGTTTTTCGGTGTGCGAGGAGGGGAGAGAGGAGGGGGTAAGAGAGGACGAAGTGGGAGAACAGGAATAGGGACGACAGCGGATAGGTCAAAGTCAAAGTCTACTTTGACGCTGACTTGCGTGTTAGGTGATGATGGAGTCTGTGTCTGAAGTGATGTTGATTTCCCTGATATCGTCGTCGTCGTCGTCGTCGAGGATGATGATGCAGATGATGACGAACGGGGGGCTGCGTTGCTCGTGTTGTCTGTCTGTCGGCTATGCGGGTTAACTTATATCGCGTCGGGAATGTTGTCTGGTCTGTCCTCGCTTTAATTCAATTCCTTTCTGTACAATACGTCCAGGCGGGGAAGCTGAAGAGTGGGTTGGGGTCAACAGAACCCGAAAGGTGCTTTCAACTAGAAAGAAAGAAAGAGAAATCAAATAAAATCAGTTAAACCATTTCGTCAATCTCGTATGGCAAAATATGTACGCAACATGACATACATTTGGACCTGCACCCTTGGGAGAACAACAACATTCGATGGCGATGACGATGGAGGCGCGACGACGTGCAGAACGGCAGCAGCAGACAAAGGCATCGGGATCATCCTCTTCCTCTCCTGCATCGTCCGCTCTTGCGATTCCTATTTGCGACGACGGAAATAGGGATAGCGATAGGTCCCAGTCCCAGTCTCGTAGAGCTCAACCCGCCCATGCCCACGTTCCCATTCCTATTCCGTTGGACAGAGCCCGAGTCCTTCTTCATGCGCCTCTAGACATTGGCATTGATGCTAGGAACGGTGATGCCAATACTAGCCTGAGGCGGCGCGACTCGGAGCAACAACAACGACGACGACTTGTTCTTCGCGAGTGGATGAGTGTGCGTTGAGCGAAGGAGCGCATGTGCGTGTGCGTGCGTGCTCGTACTGCTTCGTGGGTTGGCAGATTTGTACGATGAGTATGATTGACACGGCGGACAATTTCTTGTCCAGCTTCAAAGCTTCAAACGCTTCCAGTCCGAATCCGACGGAGTCTGTGGAGTGCGCTCACGGCATCTCACCGAGCCGGTTCAATTTCCCACACACTACCGAACCGACGTTGATTGGCGTGCCAATCCTTTCCACATCTACGCGGATTCGTCAGTTTTTTCTTCTTTCCAAATTAAACTACAAATTCATCACATCTACGTGCATATCTACCCCTCTCCCCACTGAATATCATGTTTGCAAGTTTTCAGTGACACCATTTGGAGCGGAAAATTGGCTTGGGTTTCATTATTGACGTCTCTTCTTGTAGTCTGCAAGAGGCTGGAAACCGAACTGCTTATCGCCGGGGAAGGACATTTGGAAACCGGAAAAGCTGTAGCATCTGCGCTGAGTGCAGGTTCAAGAAGCGGAAGGATCTGGAAATTAGCAAGAAATCAGACATTTCAATTGTGTGTGTGTGGTAGTCCAGATCTACTTTCTATTCGTTTCTATTCGCGCCTCCGCCTTTCAAATGTACTGGCTTTTTTGCTTCTGCTTTCGATAGCCGGTATTTTATGTTTCTTATTTTATGCACGTGTCCCGACTAGCTTGTGTGCCAAAACCTGGACATGGACATGGACGAACTTGATTACCTCTTTGGACATCAGGTTCGAGGAACGTATATATCGTCTCCACCCCTTCGGATGCGCTGCGCTTGTTTCAAGCTAGTGATTGCCCTGCGGAAATAATTGACTATCAGAGCGGCTAGAAACGTTCATCTGTCATTCACGACCTTGGTGATCAGGCGCTTCATCAGGGAGATGTATTGCTTGCGAATTGGGGTATATGTGGGTATCTATTCGTGGACCGAACAGGTGTTTAACGTTGATCAATGATGTATATGTGTCGCCTGTAGTGGATCCTCGAGTTCCTTCTGCATCGATATCGGAAACTCCTGTGTCAGGTAGTAGCATTCCTCAATGTCCAGCTGAAGATCAAGCTTAGGATGTTCATCGGGGCTTCAATTTTTGGTTATTCTCAGTCTTTTTGCTCATGCTGATGTACCGGAAGTTGAAGGCTGTATCTCTACTAAGAAATGATAATAACAACGTCAGATGGCCCGCTCTTTTTGATACATGACGTAGATCTTAGTGTACCATGACAACTTGATTCAAGCCCTCAGAATAGACGCTCGTAATGGTACTTGAAGGCGACTACTACTTGACTTAGGTTATTACAGAACCACATTCCATTATGTCTTTTCAGGGCGATGACATCTACCCAATATCATTTAAAAAATCTGTTATTAGCGGCAACTTAAATTCAACATTGATGTTTCAATTTCTCGCAGGTAAGTACCGCCTTGATGGAACGTAACGTGGCTGAACAACTATACATAGGAGCATATATTGGGTTTTATTTGATAACCTTTCGAATTTATTGTGGGGGCATTTTGAGTGAGAGAAGCATGGCATGCTAATCGATTTACAGCATGCAGGTCCCAGCCAGGTCAAAGGGTCGTTACTAGCGTTCTTGCAGGACTGTTTGGTTGCACTATTGGGATGTTGATCACGAACTGGGTTTATACAGTTACTTGCTTTGCGGGAGGAGAGGCCAACACTAGATATGATATCTTTTATTTGACTGTGGTTAACGTGGCTACCCCCACAGTAGATATCACAGTCACATTATTATCGGGGTTAGGTCAGGTTCTTGCAGATGGTTTGCTGGTAAATATTGTATGAACTGTATTACTTCATCTTGCTGACAAGAATTTTAGATATGGCGTTTCTGGCACCTTTTTCGTGACCGGAAACACATCACAATTGCATTTATGGTTCTTTATATGGTTGAAATTGGTGATTACAACGTCTCTGTGTATTCCGAATTGTACATTGATACAGTTTTACAGTGATGACTATTGCAGTTATTCTCATGAATTTTCTCCTTGACCTAGACCCACTGCGCTATTACACAGATCAATCTTCGCAGCAGTACAACATTGTGTATGCGACTAGCCAGTGCGTGACAGCTGCGACAAGTATGATTGTGTCACTTGCAATTGGCATGAAAATCTATTCCACCAAAACAGTAAATCACAAGGCTCGAAGAAAATACATACGGATCGTTGAAATAACGATAGAGTCGTCGGCCTTATATTCCTGCGCAACATTGATGAGCGCAATTATTTGGTTCAGCAATAGTAGCTCCACGGCTTTGGAGTCTGGAGTATCTGTCCTCAATGCAGAAGTGTATATCAATACCATTATGTGCATAACAACCGTAAGTTAATCATGACTCATCACCCTTCCGCGGAGCCTCTCTGACCATCCCTATCAATTTAATAGGCATTTGCACCAACCCTCATGGTTGCCCGTATCGAATTCGAAAGAAAGACTTCAACCGAGGAGTTCTCAACCAATATAATCTCAGAACCAAGTGACAATAACGTTGCCTTTGCAGCTGCACCTCAAAATCCCAACAGCTTTGAGATTCAAGTACCTCTTGGTGCCACAAACATCCGCAATCCTACTGAAGAGGTCTAAAATATATACGGGACGGAATATACCTGCACTTTTTCTCAAATTTGGTATTACCCATAGCACCTTCCTTGCCTCGGCGTCATCCACGATCCTTATGTTACAATCAAACATGCCTGCATATTTAATCGCACCAATGCCAACACCCCTTCATGTATAATTTGCAAAGAATTCCTCGAATTTTGATATCATAATTTAAACATGTTTTCTCTTTTAATTATAGCACTCCATTTTCCCATAACGACTTCTAAAATTCCGCGCCAACACGTCAAAGACAAAAAAAAACATTGCGGTCTCCTCTGACTACATAGAATTTGTTAGGGTTCCGAGTCTCCTTATTATGCGTATCTGCGCAGTCTATTTGACTTCCATATTCTATGTACTCCCATGAGCCCAGGTCCTTAAGTCGTACTCGATTCAACTTTGAGGAAGTATATGATATCTATAGATAAGATAAGATGATCAAAGAAACAGCCGGAGTTTGAATTCCCAAATATATTCTTGAGCACTTGCGGTCTACGATACCTCTTACGCACCGTGAGAGCGCACACGCGCTGCCCTAGAACGATCACGAACAGGAGCAGGAGCAGAACGGAAATAGACGCGTGTGGAGGGTGGACAACTGATGATAGAGAATATGTAATAGTACGTAGACAGAGTTCACCGGCAGCCTGTACGTGAGGACTCACGCAGCATGGTACGGTACGGTACATACTTCAGAAGACCCACCCGTCGCTGGGACGCCCTCCTTATCGTACCTGTTCAACGGTCAGTAAGCACACCAGAGGACTTTTTGTTGTGTGAGTTACGCCTCAACAATCGCTGATTAGGATCCGGAATAACGGCATATTTCTTGAACTACTCCGCCATCCAGGAGGTAAAGTCGTGCAAGATAGATGGCTTCCTACAGAGCATAATGGCTGATAACTCTCCGAGTGAAACACCTCCGGGTCAATTAATGTGCAAAAACAACGCAACTCTTGCATCTGGGGAGCACAATATCACGATAGAAACTGGCACATATATGGCTTTTGATGGATTCATACTCACACCTGAAATATTCCCTGGGTCTGATGTCGATGTTCAATATGGCAACCTCATCACCACATACGACCTTCCGAGCCCCGAGTTTAAATTATACAAAAGTCTAATAGATGAGAAAGTCTACAAATAAATTTATCAGAGAATGAAAGAAGCAGCCCAGTGTCTAAGCACAGGCTCTCCAAGGCGATGGAACTCGAAACGTTTTATATCTCGAGAAATAATCATAGAGTGCGAGTTGATCACTTCAGGGAAATATGCCAGTTCCTTTTCGATAGGGAGGGTGTTGAGCCAATTTGCGATCTTCTTGTGATTGGGAGTGATGATAGGATGGGATTTTGACACCTCCGCCTGATAGATTGGCGATGGGTTGGGATTATCGATAATGTCGACGACGGCTTCCTCCATTTCCCTCTCTATCTCGGCAACGAGATTGAGCAACGTTTGCTGATTGCCGCTGATTGCCGCTTTCTCAAGAGCCCGTATCCTTGCCCGAGAGGATCGACTGGCCATTATAAACCGGAACAAGACTAGCGAGATAACAGCTGGGATAAGGAAAGGAAGACACACGTAGAAAACCTAGAGTTAACAGGACACGTTGTGGCAGTGCTAACTGACCTACTGCCCGATCCGTACTCTAGATTAGATTAGATCCATTACCTGTATGCCAGCGACGCGTCCACAGCTGAATCCAATCATCTTTTGCCCATTACCGCCATCGTGCGAGGCTGCTCGACGCGCTTCCGAGCCCAGCTACGCCTTTAGCTGCATCCTGGACTGCTCCATCTGGTGACAACAGAGCGATTCGTTTCTCTGCGCTTTTTCTGGCAACACCTGTCCCAGTTTCGGCATCAAAACTGCCAGCAGACCATCCTGATCGTTTTTTGACGCGTTTAACACGCCGAAACCGCGTTCTCTGCCTGCTTCTTTCTTTCTCGCTCTCAGTAAACCATCACAGACACCACCAGACCACCAGACACTGCAGAACTTCCGGAACCTATTTTCGTAGACTTCCTTTCCCACATAATTCATTTAATACCTGTCAACCCGTCGTCATCATGCCGGCAGCCTCTGCTGAAAAGCGAGCTCGACAAAAGGCTAACAAGATGGTAGCCAAAACTCAGACCATCCCGGATACATCTGCCGGTGTTCCAGGCACTGTGGACCCCTTGCCAACTTCGTCTGCAGGACGACACTGTTCGGTCACAATCATTACCGACGAAACTAAACAGCCCCCTTCCATCTTTAAAATCGACTACATATCCCTTCCATTTCCCACTTCCGAGACGAACCCCTCATCCAATTCAACTCCTATAAATCTAGACGACTGCCTCTGCATTTCGAAGGCAGAACTTACACGGATCCTGTGCCAGGCCTACGTGAACGGAGCAAGCTACTGGGAAGGCCATATTACCACCAAGACGGACCTCCTTCAGCAGCAGTACGAGGAGAAGCTACAAACGGCTGAAGCGAAACTTTCCGAACACGAACGCGACATTTATGATTCCGGTTTCGCCGACGGCTGTATGGAGGGCATGGAAAATTGCAAAGAACGCTTCGACGTTCTAGAAGCGGAGACGGCCGCAGAGTATGCTGAGAAGTGCAGTGCTTCCGCAGCTGCTCTCTATGACGCTGTACAGGCTTCGCGACGGACTGGTATCGAAGAGGAACGCAACCGCTGGGAGCTGCTGCTTGCGAACCGGACCAATGTTTCTGTTCAAACAACCGAAGTGCCTCCAGCGCGCACCTTTGCAGCAACCAGCACCTCGACCGAGCCCCAAATTACGCCTCACCATGCTATGCCCGCTATTCAACCACTCCCCAATCTCAGCATGACTGACGTCTCACTCCCCTCGTCTTCGCCACTCCTAAATTCAAAGCCAGTTTTATCGAAGCGATCATCATTATTTTCGCCCAAACGATACCTCTCCCTTTTTTCGTCTCCTCCAGTAGCGAAATCATTGACCGAACCACCAGCTTTATCATCGCCAACCTCAACTATACCTGTTGCTTCGCTTTCCCCATCCTCACTTTCCCCTCCAGCAGAAAATTCCGACTCATCCCTTGCAGACCCAGTACCAGCACTTCACAAAGCACCTTTAACTGTCTCTGAAGCGCCTATAATCACCGAAAAGTCTCCATTCACGTGGTCGGACGAGCCTCTCCCTGTTCAACCAAGCTGCCAATCCTCTTCTTCTTTATCTGAACTAGCTCCCCCCATCGTTTCTCAACCTCTTCCATTCCGCGACTTCTCTAATCTACGATCTGGCGGAAATCCGTGGAACAGCCTTCAGCATCGTAAAGGACGCGGTAGACGACACCAGTCCAATCACAAATCAACTGCTCCACGAAAACGACAACGACAACCCCATCATTCCTATCCTCCTCTATATTCACGCCAGTTCAATAGTCCAAGTCCTTCAGACTGGATGTCCGATCCTCGTCTTCTTTGCCTTAATCACATCCTTACATCCTTAGGTTGGTCCCACTCAGCTTTTCCGAATGGGTAAGAATCTATTTCGTTAGACAGGCGTTTGTGTATGCAACGAGGGCGTTGCTTTGTTGTAGGGGGGTACATGTGGCAGTGCTAACTGACCTACTGCCCGATCCGTACTCTAGATTAGATTAGATCCATTACCTGTATGCCAGCGACGCGTCCACAGCTGAATCCAATCATCTTTTGCCCATTACCGCCATCGTGCGAGGCTGCTCGACGCGCTTCCGAGCCCAGCTACGCCTTTAGCTGCATCCTGGACTGCTCCAACGTTAGAATATGTATGTTTAACTTGAAAAGGCACGTACCAGGTTCAAAGGGAATCGGAATTGAAGGAATGGGGGGAAGAAAGGTTTGGCATTCTTGCGGTTTTCGAACCACTCTTTTGTAAAGACAGTGGGTTTTGACGGTTTAGGAGGAGGAATAGCTGGGACAGCGAAATTTTGAATGACACATGAGTAGTTCTCCTGGAACTCCCTGGAAGTCGTTGTAAGGTATAGCACGGATGGAGTCCGTCGCAAAAGTTGTTACATACAATTCAATACCATTGGTTTCTGCCTCGGCGAATGGATCTGATGTCATAATGGCAGCAGTTACGTATGGTACAGTAATGTCGTTCACCCTGAATAAGATATGTCAAGATTATGGTTGAAAAGTATAAGAAGAGGACCTACGCATTGGCATAAACGCGGATATGCTTGAACTTTGCAAGAGCCTGATAAAATATACGGTCTATCAAACGCGAGATTTGATTACTTGAGTAAGCATTATACCTGTAAGGAAACCGACGTACCTGGGTCTGCCATGACAATCAGCAACGGCCGTCCTTTCGGTGACCATTTATCTACGCAGTAGAATTGTTCTCCAGTGCGCGAAAGAAGTTTTGGGCCCAGTTTCTGAGTAACTGAAGAAAAGAAAGAGGGGTATCTAGGAAGACCACAATGGGGCGTGGCAATGGTATTGAAATTGACAGGCTCGACAGTCTCGAAAAACCGTTGTTGGTGCAAAACACTTCATAATATCATCGAAATGAGAACATTAAGCAAGAAGAGAAAAATTTGACGCACCCAACACAATATCGAGCAATGAGCCCTCCTAGACTGTATCCAGTCACTTAAAAGCGTACAACTTCATCGCCTTTAGATTCGAGTTCCTTCACAGTATTTAGGACCTCTTTCGCAACGCATTTGCCTCCCCAGTCTATTCCGTCATATGTTGAGTCCTCTCTAATTGATTCCGCAACTAGGACATGAAGCACGGTGTCGTCAGAGCTAGGTCCAGAATGGGTCTCGCGAGCTATCCTTGCAACTTCCGCGAGGTGTTCTGGGTTTCCCCACATTCCATGGATCAGAACCAAAAGGTGAGTCCGAGTCATTGAGAAAAAAAGCAAAAACAAGGGAGGAATAAATGTCGTGTTGATACACGGACGCATCATGAATGGGCGGGCATGTTTATATATTTCAGCGTTAGATTCTTTGCTTGAACGCCGGAATTCAATCACAAAACAAGCCGATTGCACGTCATCGCGGCTCACATACACACGTGGTCTTCGGCCCCAATGGCGACAGCTTTCTGGCTTCTGCTGACAAGTCAGAAATTACATGCACGCGAAACACTCGTAGCAAGACAACAGCATCCTCCACTTGCCAGCATAATCCATTTAAAACATCGAAAAACTCATCCAAGAGTCAAAAGGCAATTCAGAACGCATGCTTAACGTTCATGAAACCACGATTTTCTTGTTTCAACGTCTTCCATCCTCCCAGCACAATCATGCAAGAGTATTTAGAATCATGTATATTGCTCGTTTCGCAGGTGGAAAGCAGTGTACCTAGGAAGGAGTCCGCAGTAAGTGTTATCTCGGGAAAAACGTCATGTATCCAAAGGAATTACGGGGGGTCTATCTAGTCGATAAATGAGACTGCCGTGAATGTCGCCGGCGCTCAAAGGAATAACAACAAGCGTCAAATGAAAGCTACAAAGTCTTGTAGACCAAGAAGGCGTTTGATCGTTTTAGTCACTGCAAGCCTACAAGCCCTAAGTAACTGAAGTCCCCATCACATACTTTTCGATTCGACTGCGACGACACAGGAAAGTCCTCGTGACTTCGGACTGTCGTATACGCCGATAGTGGCATGTATTGAACATGAGGTAAGGGTCCGCCAGTGTCCGCACCTAGGCCTTTACACAAGCTGCGCATCGGAGTTGAAGTATCGATTGGCGAAAAGCGTCGAGACACGGGTGACTATACAACTGTATCGTATCCACGAATGTGCACCCACTGGCGAAACGACCAACTTCCCAACAAATGTCGTTTAATCCTGCGGCCTGAAAAACGACGCACTTCCACAATTTATCAGAGAAAAACTGGCTGATAGGTCGAATTTTTACCTGTTGAATGCAGGAGTATGTCCAAGGTGTGCCCCTAAGACCAAGACGATCAAGTCATACAGAATCATCGAAGCATCCCCCGTACGTCGTCTTTCGGACTCATATCTTTTCTCTCCATCTCATCTTCTAAAAGGTCGGCCTCTCCAAAGTCGGAGAATTTAGCTATGGACCAACAAAGGTGTCAATTATTGACTCAGTACCAGACTACGTCACCCTGCTTGAGGATATCTTCGATTTCCCTCTTAACAAGAAGTTCCTCGACGAACACACGTCTGATTTCCGCGTTTTGTTCGACGGCTTGAGTGGAGTTACTGGACCTTATGCTCGTGCTCTTTTTGTCGGATCACCCGGTCTCCCAGAAGAATTTCTGCAAAACTGCACTCCTCTGCCTGATTTCGGTGGAGGTCACCCCGATCCTAACTCACCTATGCTCATTCCCTCGTGGATTTTGTTGAGGAAAAGGGCATCGAATTTGGAGCGGCCAGTGATGGTGATGGTGACCGAAACATGATCTACGGAAAGGGTGCATTCGTCACTCCTTCAGACTCTGTTGCTATTATCGCCCAACACGCTGATGCTATTCCTTACTTCAAGAAGGGTGGTGTTAAGGGATTGGCGAGAAGTATTCCCACTAGCAAAGCCATTGACTTGGTCGCTCAGAAGAAAGGTCCTGAATACTTCGAGGTTCCTACTGGTTAGTATAAATGGTTATCTCTTTTGTACCCCCCCTTATCGCTTACAGGTTGGGCTAATGGTACTCTGCCAATGATCCAAGTACGACTTTCTCAACTCCCTCTTTTCATCATGCAACCTCCAGAGCTCATATGCCTTTCGATGCTCCGGTGGGTCTCCATGGAGAGATCTAACGAAGGGATATGATTGCGGTTCGATTTCATAGTACCCTTCCGCCGCTTCTTCTTTGCTGGGAACCATGTTTGGGATGATCGGTTCCCCGGATTTCGCACATTCGGTTTTGTAGTCATGGTTTCCGTCTGCGACGAAGATGGTTTCCTTCATTTTGTAAGAAGAATAAGTTGAAGAGTTGTCAGCTTTTGAGTCCACGATGGATTTGCTTACTGCGTTTTTGTATATTTCGAGATGGCGATGATTTTCCCAATGGATGACTACACCGAGGCCTTTAATCAGAGTGCTGGTCTGACATGGTCACAACACATACCTTTGTGTCCAGCACCTTCCAAAGCAGCCTTCGTCATCTCCATTGCTCTGAATAACGGTGGATGTGGCTTCACGATCCCATTATCCCACATAATCACGAAACACAACTGGGCTTCAACCCCTACGTGTTAGCTTAAATTCCACTCGTCTTCATCCCATGGCTTTCTGACAACCACTGGGTCGAGGTTCCACGGTTTGGCGCCGATGATGGCCGTCATGAACTCTTTGAGTCCAGACAACGAGTTGGTCATGGGGCCGAGGACGGAAGAGATGGATTCTTGCCTGTTCAGTGCATTGGCGGCGCCGTAGTAGGACCCTCACAAGTATCTCGTTTACGGGAGACTCAAAATGGTAACCCCGTCTCTGTCCCATATCCCAACGCAGAACCCAGTTCTAAAAATGAGTACACCGACATAATGTCGGGTGAAATAACGAGGTCCGGGATGATTAGACTACCTGGAGTCACATTCATTAATCTTCTGTAATCAATATCTGTCGAGTACATATTAAATTCATTTAGGCGCCCAATAGGCGCCAGAGGTTTCAGAGATACACCTCTGACCCCGTTTTTGCCCCAAGTCCTTGAAATAGATGACGGTACATTACTCACATGGTCCACCATCGAGGCTTCCTCGTGCGTTTGGCCATGGACCCGTGGCTAATTGCAAGCACTAATGGGTGACTGCATAACAAGCCCCGAGTTACTTCATAGTCAGTCCGCTTCACTGAATGTCCACACTCGTACACTCACAATTTCATCAATGAAGCGAGGTGGAAAATTATCCAACGAAACATATCCAAGTCGTTGGACGAATGAAATCTAAGAAACGATTATGATAAGACGTGTAGAGTGGCTAAAATACCAAAGGAAAGACTGGTGGGTTCACCCTACGAGTTGGTTAATTATCATCAGCTCAAATACGAGTTTTACGATTTCCAATTAAAGTCGTATAAGATGCTTATTGCTTACCTTAGCCCGGGACTTTCCAGAAATTTGAGCTCAAATGTGCTGGACACGCCGAAGCAGGGAGGTGATAGTTCTGGAAGAGTTCGGGCTGAATCGGCGACATCGATGTTTCTGTAGTTATTCGGCCCACGGCCGAGCCGGGCCTTTCCGGTTTCGCTACATCTCTGCTTGGTCTGATAAGATAAGATTACAGTTTTAGAGTGTTCCTGTCAGGCAAGTAACAGAAGTCCCTATTAGTACTTTCTTGAAATATTTAGATTCGCTACCTTTGCACAGATAGTAAGAACGTCATACAGGACACAAAATTGAAAAGGACCAGTAAGACAAACCGTCTAAGGAGCATTTGTGCTTCACCGAGACAGAAGTATTTCAGCAAAATCTGGCAACAAAATGTATATCTGTATTGACTTGATACTAAGTACTCCGAGTCAATCTGGACACTTTGCATATCTGGTACGAGTATTTTTAACAAGTTTTCTATAATTTTCTACCGTGACCGTCCAAGAAACACTGTACTATCTAGGAGCTGGCGACGATAGGGCCAATAGGCTCAAATCCACCCGATGTCATGAATGGCTCCCCGGCGTCATCGATGGTGCTGTAAGTATTGGTGATGGTGAGTGTATAAGGCGCTCCTGCGAATAATGCATGTGGTATCTAAAATGCAAATATCGTTCATACAGGGCAAATGATATCGAAGAGATAAGGGGAGAAACTCACAGTTGCAGTAAGGTTGTCAAAGAGGGCTCCAGGGGTGAGTGTGTGGCGACCAAGAATGATAGGGCTCTCAAATCCGTTGTTGCTTGCCGCGAGCACTTCGAGACTGTAGTCTACGAATAGTGGTGCGTGACCCGAGTGTTGTGCTGCACATCTGAAGTCGGTCAGAATATGCAACGTCTGGAAAGAACGATGCCTATGGTTAGCAGGTGATCTAATATGTTATTGTACAGGACGAAGGCTACTCACATCCCCTTCCTTTGGATTTGCTGGTGTTACGGTGGCGTTTCCGAATCTAAGTGCCTCACTGCAAACGAGTGCACTGGTGGACACAGCGAGCCCCGCGAGAGATAAGAGTACTGAGGAAAGACCGAACTTCATTGTAGTATTGCTAGACGTTTGTGATCACTGATGTAGCGGATAAGAGAGCGCGAATGACCCTCCACCTTTCATTTCAAGCTCTTTATATACCGCCCCCTCCCCCTCGTATCCATTTATAGAGTGTGTGATTGGTACGGCCATAAGAGACCGACAGAGTCAAACTCCAAACAAAATGTATTAATAGTACTAGTAGTGGCTTGTCATTCTCCAGGCAACACGGTATGTATAGAATTGTGATAGTGTTTTCAAGCGACGAAGAGTTTAGCAGATTCAGATAGAAATGGCTTGAAAACTGTGCTTGTACGTTCGACTTATTAACGACACTAATTGAACCTCTGAGGTTCTATTTCTTTGCCAACGCTTTCAAAGATTGTGTCGCGTTCAGCAGGTTCTAACTATGGCGCTACTGTAGTCCTCCTTAGTCCCGAAAGACACAGGCTAATATTCGGCTGCTCAACTCTCAGGATGCTATATCCGTGATAGATGATTACCCTATAGAGTATCCATAGGACTCTAAAGGCCTCACCTCTCCGCTGATATTTCATTTGCTTATTGAGCATGAGCGCTGCAGGGGATCGTTATCCGATGTGGACAGAACTCTCTATTATTATATCTAAAGATTAAGCTTTAACCCCTTTAGAGTCCCGGCGATTTCGGTCGGGCGCTATCACTCACTGTAACATATATCTTGAAAACAACGGCAGCATCTTACGCTGTTTGCAAAAGACACATCCGTGCGGTTCACATGCCATGGGTTGCCTAGGGCAAAAATTATGAGCACATTGTAAGAGAGAATGCATTAGGTGCGGTGCATTTTATAACTGGTCGGAGATTTCAAGAGGTAGTCGTTGGTTGTTCGATTGTTCTTGTGTGGTATGTTAACGTACATACGTAGTATAATGACCATCGCATTAAAAATGTCCCGAAAACTCTGAGCTTAATAAAAGTCCATTACATGAAATATTGAAATACGTATAATTTTGCTTTCAGACGCTCTCAACATTAAACTGTGGAATAGAACGGATTTTCGTGTTAGAGTTTCCCTGCGTCAAGTCATTTTATCGAATGAATATACCCTAGGAGGTGTGACTTGTGACTTGTGACAACAAGGACATTTTTATTCAGAAAGGGTATGTACTTTCTCCCTCGAATGAATAGTGACGATCTATGTTTTTTTGGCAGGGAGGACGCTAATATGTATAAAAGTATATATTCTCAATTTTAGACCTTAGGTAAAAACCCCTCTATATTAAAATCATGAATTGGTCAGATATACGCGCCAGAATGATTTGTTTTGTACGTTGACAACGCACTGTTTGTTGATGGCCTCTTTTGCTCACAGCAGGTATCATGGATTGCATATATTAAATGTTTGGTAGTCGACATTGTACGACGTGGTACGTCGTTGGTTACCACTGGCGTTTAGTGAAGTACAGCACTGGCCAAAGGTTGCCGTCGTCTACCTCCATCTACCATCCTTCACCACCAGTGTATGGCAGTCATTGGTTAACGGTGTAGATTGTGGGCATTATTTGCTGTCCACCGTCTCGGATATCCGGTGGTGGTTACTGACCTTCCGGGGTCAGGGTATAATACTGGGGACTCGGACTTCCTACTTACAGCGCTCGCGATCGTTGAGGACCAAGTTCCCCGTCTAACACATATAACCTCAAGAAAGCTACCCAGGACTGCCCTAACACCGTTTCTCACGTACTAATCTAGTTCGCTCTGATCTCCTCTCGCACATAATTTTTACTGGACCTGGCAGTTCAATATCCCACTTACGTATGTCAAATCTCTCATTGACCTCCTGCAGGCTGCGTTATTTGACGGCGGCCGCTGTGTCGGTGATCTCAAACTCAAATTGGGACTGGGGGGGACGCGGACGAATCGTCAAACGCTCTAGTGCATAGAGAGGGCTCAATGTACGAGGCTTAGATCTTGAAGATTGCGTTGAGTGTTCAGGAAATCATCCTCCTCTCTATCGTCGTCGTCGAGGAATTGATAAAGACCTGACGTGACCAAGTCCCATCGCACTCGTCTAATATGATTATATAAATGCCAGTATTAGGTCCAATGAACATAAGCCCATCAAGCAGATTGACTGTGACTGACAGTGCTACATAATTAACCAAAACAGACTGGAAGAAGCTCGTCGGTAGGAAGAACTTTCGCCTCTTCATGCTACGATCAAATATAAGTAAGCAAAACTGTCCTAAGCATAGGCAGTGGTCCACGTAATAAATACTTGTTTTCAACGGTGTTGATTTCGGCACCATCATTTCGCCTAGATATCGATGCACGCTCTGAGTGAGATAATTAATATACTCGTGGGTAAAAAAAGTGATCACGGATTATGTAATATTTAACATGTCTCGGTCGCGTCGCGTCTTGTTGATTCCCTGGTTTCTCCGAGGGTGTTTTGAAGGGGTTTTATGCATAAATGACAAAGGAGCGTAGCAGAGTACATTTCCAGCATATTATTATCTCGTGCCACACAAGAAAACAGACAAAGAAATGGTTTGAAGACCATAATAACCCACTAGTTTATTCTACCCCCTAATTCACCAGATCTTTTACCTATTGAACCTGTTTGGCACGAGCTAAAAACCATCATACGAGCAATGACACCTCAGCCCACCACTGCTGACGGCCTCAAACCAGCTGTTCATACTCCATGGGAGCAGCTAGACATAGATGATATTAACAAACAGACTTACAGTATGCCAAACTGTGTGGCCGCCATTTCTCAAGCTAGGGGAGGATATACACCATATTAATTTTAGAATTTTACTATGTATAACTATGTCTACTACTGTGTCAAATTGTGAAGAAATAGAGAAGGAACTGACTGTGCTAAAAGGGATTGAAGAACGAGACAACGAAGGGAATTATTGGCCGATTACATAATCCGTGATCACTTTTTTTACCCACGAGTACATAATCAATTGTTTCCGTCCCCCCTTAGCCTGGCAGCGGCAGCTGTCTCCGATTTTTCTTGAACGTCTTGATTTCGATGCACTCATCTTATGCATGCATACATCTATTTTTACTGAATTTGAATTACGCGTGTGTTTCTTTTTCTTTTTCTTTGCATCTTGCGTTACTCCTGTTCGCTCGGTGTGTTTGGGAACAAAAAAATTCATTTGTCCTTAACTGATTGCCACTCCGACTCCGTATACATATACCATGAGGGATTCAATCCCCGTGGATCCTGAAGGGAAGAGACTGTTTGCGAGGGATCTGACAAATCTTGGAAGTTCTGATACATACATACATACCTACATACTCTGTCCTGCCTGACCGTTCATTGTTCGGAAAGCGCTGGAGAAGAAACAAGGTAGGTATGTATGTATGTAGCAACGATGTCGAGCGTCAAACCCAAATTGCTGGCAGCTCGCCACATCGGTCCGCCCTCCGCGCTAAAAGCTATATTTAGCTCATCCCTTTCCCTCAAAAAAAAAAAAACCCTCAAAAAAAAACACCAGAGCCAATCAATCAATCAACGATATATTGCATAAGCGTATGTACATACATACGCAGGACATAGAGCTTGGGGTAGGTATATAGATATAGATATAGATAGCCAGTAATCGTGATCATATACTACATACTAATACTACCAGCCACTCCAGGCCCCAGGGCGTCGATGATTGGATTTTCGAAGGGTTATTTGGGAGAAAGACCGCATATATGCGGTCTTTCATATAGTGTGTAGTGTCATAAAAACGGATCGATGTCGATTCCTGATCGTTAGAATGGGTTTGGGTTCGTAGGTCGTAGGCAACAACAGGAACAGCAGCGCAAAACAACATGGGATGCATGCACCCCCTGTATGCTTGCGTACGCTCTCAGTAGGCCGACAGAAGGTGACTGGACTGGACTGTGTTGAGCTACTCTCCTGCATGCATACATATGTAGTAGAGGGCACCAAGGCCAAGCCCGTGTGGGGTGAAGTCGTGAATAAATGCGTCAAGCTAATAGGCATGTGCGTGTGGGCAGTGGGGTGTCGTCGAGACGTGGGTGTAGCATAACGTAGGTCGTGGTTGTAGTTGTGGTGGTGATGGTGGTGATGGATGACCAAGTGATGGTGGTGGTGATGGTGGTGGTAATAGAAGCCCATCGATCCAACCACTCGACTCGACTTGGACTCTTCATTCAAGAAGAACCCAAGGAGGAGCGCGGAGGAGAGGACGTAAGACGAGACGTAGTAATAAAAAGACAGTCTGTATGTACGTGTATGTGCATAGGTTTCATTTAAGAGGAAAGAAGAAACTGAAAAAATGCGAATGAGAAAAAGGAAAAAGCAAGGATAACAAATGGATGGATGGATTACAAGAAGATGATAATGAGAAAGCGAAAGCAAGGAGACATAAATGGGTTAATATGAGAAGAGAAGAGAAAAAACCGAAAAAACCCTGAAAGATACGAAGGAATACTAATGAAAATGAAGACAAAACAAAACAAAAACCAGGAGATGACCAATCCGACACGAACGAACCGACTGAAGAAGCCCTCATTGACACAACATCACAGATATCGATCAAGATGCGGGGTGCCAGCCAGGCCATACAACAGACGCATCTACTCGTATCGTCCATCGAACACCAATCAAGGTGGAGGACGAGAGGAGGCATCATGCTCGTGCTGGCAATACAAGAGGTCCGCATTCTGAGTGGGTCGTCGTGTCGGGTACACCTCGACTGGTGGTGAAATTTTGAAAGCAAAAGCGAAAACATAACATACACCCCTCAACTCAACTCAATACTCCAACCCAGCATAATAATCAACCAAATCAAACTCCTCCTCCACCTCTCTCACTTCTTCCTTCTCGTTCTCATCCACATCAGCGACCCACGCACACACACCCAACCCGCTCTTCCTCCCCAAGCCGGAATGCGAAGAGCGCCTGGGCGGACTCATCCGATGCCTCATCGTCAGAAACGCGATCATGTACGATGGAGGGAGGATAGTACGCTGTTGTTGTTGTTGCTGCTGCGTAGCGGACGTCGCTTTGGATTTAGAAACCTTCGGAGGCTCAGGCGAAGCCCTCATCGGCCTCTTGCCCTCCTCTTTTCCGCTCGAAGCTTGGATCCGAACATGCTCAACGACGATCTTCTCTTCCTCCTCCTCTTCATCATCGACATCCTCCGGAGCCCTATGCACCACAATTGTCTCTGGTCCTTCCTCCTCTCCCTCCTTTTCTTCTTCTTCGTCTTCCTCTGCATGAACTTCCCCCTCGAACCGAACATCCAGCTCGCGCTCATTAACACCCTGCGCTCTCAGGAAACCCCGCAGACGAATGGCAAGCAACGCATCTTGCACGTCCAGCTGGGCAGCTTGCTCGGCTTTAGCGGCGCTGTATGTGTATCTCCTCTTCGACGTCGCCTTTTCCTTCTTCTCTTCATCCCCGTCATCTTCGACCAACGGGAACCTCGCAAAGCCGCCGTTCGCGTTCGCGTTCTCCTTTCCAGCACCAACGGCGCGCCCAGAACCCATAGCCCCGCCCCGCCTACCCACCACATCCCGCCTATACCGCTTCTCCACGCCATACATGACCGTGCGATAGAGGTACACGAGCAGCTTGAGCTCGGAGGATGAGATTCGGGGACGGCGGGGTTGGATGTTGCGCTGCTGGGTCTGGGACGACTGCTGAGCATGGTGAGAGGGAGAGTTGGAGGACGACGACGCGACGACAGGCACGGAAATGGGTACCTGGCCACTTCTGATAGGTTTAGGAACGACGATCACGATTTTTTCGTCGACAGGCACGGGCACGGGGGTCAGAGATTTCTTCTCGGCTAGGATGACGTCGTCTCCGTCCTCTCTGTGGGGTGTAGCATTTGGAGGAGGAGAAACGGTGGGGGAATAAGGAGGCGGTGGGAGGGAGTAAGGTGGAGGGTCTTGTTGGACTTGCGCCTGTTTTTGCTTTTGGCCGTCGAGGAGCGAGTCGATCGTCTTAAGGAGGATCGCATCTTGATCCCGAGACTTGGTATCCGTATCCGCCTCCGCACCTGTGAGGAGCTCTGGAATCTGAGGCGGAATCTGCATCTGCATCTGCATTTGGACCTGGATCTGCGCCTCTGGGAGAACGACAACAGTCGGTGGCGATGGCGATGGAGGAGACGAAGGCGTCGGTATCCTCTCCTGCTCACCCACACTCCTCAAAACAGGGATAGGAATAGGTCTCGTAGCAGTCAACCCGCCCACAGTCCTCGAACCATTAGGAAGCGACTGGACCGAGTTCTTCCTCACGCGCTTCCCAGCATTAGCATCGGTGGTGACACCAGCCTGAGCCTGCGCCAGGAGCAGCGACTTGTTCTTCGCGAGAGGCTGACTTGAGCGGAGGAGCGCGTGTGCGTGCGTGGATTTGTATGACGAGGAGACGGATGAGACTGACGTCGCTGATGTGGAGCTGGATGACGCGGACGATACGGAAGAAGTGGAGGTGGATGATGATGTGGAAGATCCACCATCGGACTCGGAATCACTCCCCGGATAACTCCTCGGGAACGGGATGATGTTCTTCTGTCCCTGTGGAGTCTGGGGGTATGCCGCTGCGTGCGTACGTTTCCTGCTGCTGCTCGTTCTGTGGTTTGAGGTCTTTGTAGGAATATTTTTCGGTGCGGGCAAGGATGAAGAGGGAGAAGGGACAGGAACGACCGCAGACAGGTCAAAGTCAAAGTCTACTTTGACGCTGACTTGCATCGTTCTGTTATCGGTGGTAATTCTTCCTTTTCCTTTCGTGTCGTTGGTAGTTTTATTAGAAGATAAGCTGGGATTGGAACCACTATGCGCATGCGCAGAGACAGAGGCCAAATTAAGAGTAAGCGTAGGGAGCGACTTGCGCGTGAGGTGATGCGAGTACGGATGGAGTCTGTTCGTTGATTTCCCTGATATCGTCGAGGATGATGATGATGATGCAGGGTACGCTGACATTTGCAAGTGGCGGGGGCTGCTCTCCAGGAGGTATGGATCGGGTAACTGGACCTGTACGCGGCTCTGCTGCGTGTGCTGCTCGTGCTCGGGTAATACGTAGGGTGGGGTAGGCTGTAGGCTATGCGGGCTGTATCGTGTCGGGCACGTTGTCTGCTCTGGTCCTCGCTTCAATTCCTTTCTGTGCAAGAAACCCAACGACGTCCAAGCGGGAAGGGAAGGGTGGGTTGAGGTCAACAGAACCCGAAAGGTGCTTTCAACTAGAAAGAAAGATAATAAAATTAGATTACCCATATCGTCAATCTCGTATGGAAAAATATGTACGCACCAGACAAAAAGAAAGATAGCGATAGCGATCAAAGTCCTGTTCGATCCAATCCAATCCTATCGTGTCCTGTCCTGTCCAAACGATTCGACGTTATCCGCGGTACCGTGCCGTGCGTCGTGGATGGCCCAAGAAAAAGGTGGGTGCTTGTGAGCGTAAGAAGAAAAAAGGTTGTAATGAAGCGTAAAGCCAAAGGCGAAAGAAGTTGAAAGAACAAAAAAGACGATAATCCAAATCCAAAATCCGGCTAATCAAAACAAAACAAAAAAAATCAAAATCAAGCTGCGTGTTATGTGTTGTGTGATGTATCGTGTCGTGTGTAGGTAGTCGTGTATTCGTGTATGGTCGTAAATCCAACTTAGGAAGCGTTCGATCCGACGAGGAGAGGGAGTCCAACACGGAAACGAAGCACGGAACCCAAAGGGAGGAAGGGAGGGAGGGGAGCGGAAAAAGGGAAAGGAAAAAGAGGGAGGGAGGGAGGGAGGAAAGAAGGGAGGAATAAGAAAAGTATGTATGTAAAAAGTAAAAATGTCCGACGGGACGGGTTCACGCAGGCAGGGCCAACAACGTCCATCCACAGGCTCCGATTAGCTAGCCTGATAGGCTACCCCTTACCCTGGCTGTTGCTGCCTCGTGTTCGAGTTCGTGCCCGTGCCCGTGCCCGTGTTCGTGGCTGATGCCGATGCTGATTTTTTATTTTATTTATTTATTGATCCACCCATGCATGCAGGCTGGCTGCCAAGTTATTCCTTAGAGCCAGACATACTTAGTATCCAGGCAAGTAAATAAAACTATGTTTGAAGTGAGGTTTGGACTAACCACGATAGACTCAGGCGATGCCAAGTTCGGACTAGAAGCTGATGTAATAACACCACTAAGGTTCCGAAACAACACCGACGGACTCGAAGTCTCCTATGTACGTACCGATATTATAATTATTGTGTATGATACCGTCTCCTTTTCATTCACGATAAGATGTGACGATATGAATAATTCATCATTCTCAAAGTTCATCATCGCATTCGAATTTCGCACATATCCTCCACCGCGTACGTACTCGTGGGTAAAAAAAGTGATCACGGATTATGTAATCGGCCAATAATTCCCTTCGTTGTCTCGTTCTTCAATCCCTTTTAGCACAGTCAGTTCCTTCTCTATTTCTTCACAATTTGACACAGTAGTAGACATAGTTATACATAGTAAAATTCTAAAATTAATATGGTGTATATCCTCCCCTAGCTTGAGAAATGGCGGCCACACAGTTTGGCATACTGTAAGTCTGTTTGTTAATATCATCTATGTCTAGCTGCTCCCATGGAGTATGAACAGCTGGTTTGAGGCCGTCAGCAGTGGTGGGCTGAGGTGTCATTGCTCGTATGATGGTTTTTAGCTCGTGCCAAACAGGTTCAATAGGTAAAAGATCTGGTGAATTAGGGGGTAGAATAAACTAGTGGGTTATTATGGTCTTCAAACCATTTCTTTGTCTGTTTTCTTGTGTGGCACGAGATAATAATATGCTGGAAATGTACTCTGCTACGCTCCTTTGTCATTTATGCATAAAACCCCTTCAAAACACCCTCGGAGAAACCAGGGAATCAACAAGACGCGACGCGACCGAGACATGTTAAATATTACATAATCCGTGATCACTTTTTTTACCCACGAGTAAGTACATATTTAAATTTAGAATTCTATTTTTAACACACACCCTCACATCACAACCCAGGTCCCATAGCTTCGGCCGTCTGGCGTCCACCGACAAGTTGAACTTGGTTGAAGCTGAGCGCTGAACCATTGACACATTAACGCGCTCAAATAAGTAATAGTAATGAACACGTCCGCGTCAACCCCCAAGAATCCTCCCTGACTGCTCGAGATTCGAAATTTGATTCGATGCATCGGAAATGGAATAAGTTCCACGCGCAAGGGGGCCTGGAGCCAGCAGGGGTGTATGTACACAGTACCTGCCCATCCAAAATTTCAAATGGGATAGGAATTCGGGAAATCAAGGGAGCATGCAAACCTTGGGTCTCGGAAATAGTATCGTCGATTCATCTCAATGGGATTGATCAACGTCCCTAATAAAATCCGACACTCCCCAAGTTATAATTATTTCCAAATCGAAACACCAAGACCGCAAACGAAAGAAACGAACGGACAGACAGACATAAATGAACGCACGCAAACGAAAGGAAGAGCCCATACCTTCATATGATCCTTGGTTGGCGAGCTAGAGTCCCGGACTCGTATACGTGACTTAAGCTTGCAATTGATTGAGCTCAACGCACGAATAACAAAAACAAGAAAGAATAATATTCATTGAAGTGCTAGCATTTCGTAGTAGTAGTAGTAGTATGTACCAAATAGATAAATATGGGGATTGTGAAAGATAGACTGGGGGTATGTAGGGGGTTAGGTATGGTATACTAGTGACTATTCGTAAAACGTAAAACATATACTGGGGATCTGGTAAGGAAAGAAGAAAAAAGAGGGCTACGTATATAAGTAGTTAGGTAGGAATTTTGTGCAGGTCGTTGAAGGAGAAAATAAGGGAAAAAAGCAAATGTTGAAAAGAATGGGAGAAGAAAGAAATAACAATCAAGATCTGGTGGTATCGGTATCTTTGTACTCCTGGGTAAAAAAAAACATGTAAAACGACGGCGATGACGACGGGTGGGATGAGCGAGCAGGAGATCAAAATAAGCATGAAACAGAAAGCAATCAGACTGATAATAGACAGAAGAGAAATGAGAAGGAAAACAAGAAAAAGAGAAGGAAAAAGAGAAAGAAAAGGAAAATAAAACACAATTATAACATCTTCAGCATCATCACCCTCCCCCTCCTCCCCTCCTCCACGAATCCAACGCACCCTTCCTCAACTTCTTCCCACTACCTGTACTTCCACCCTGATTCTGATTCGCAGGTAACGACGGACCAGGGGACATCTCTCTCTCCCTATTCGCATTACTCGCACCACCACCACCATCTTTGTCCAGTCCAACACCCGGCACAGGGGGCGATCGCGAACCCGCACCTCTCCCCCTTGGACCACCACCCCCACTTCCACTTCCACTCGCACCTGCACCCGGAACAGGCGGCGAAAACGACCTCACACCAGCACTCGCACTCGCAATGGGGGACAAAGGCATCGGCGGGCTAGCACTGCTCTTCCCACCATCCCTATTCGAATCCAACCGCAAATTCAAACTCGAGCCAGAGCGCACGCGTCGTAGGATGGCTGATATCGTGCCCGTCGCACCACTGGATGGAGGAGGCGGTTGAGCCTGTTGTGCAGGAACTGGTGGTACTGATAGCGGTATGCCCGAAGCAGACGTAGTCGAAGACGAGCTTGATGCAGAGTTGACAGCATGGCCCGAAGCTGAGGTCGACGCAGAGGAATGTGTCAGCCCAGTAGAACTCGTCATCAGCGTAGGACTCCTCAATGCATTTGGGATCCTGTTCCGATATTGTGCCTGTTGCTGATATTGATAACTCTTCGTTGCCTGGGTGGGTGAATGGATCTCTGTATTCGCAGAGGCACTGACAGCAGCAGCAGCAGCACTCGATCCTTCCAAGCCATGAAGGGCCAGCTTGGGCTTCTGCTTGACCGTGCCAGGTGGGCTACTACTTCCGCCACCTATCTCCTCCGCTCCTCCTTTGACACCTTTCCCAGTAGCAACCCCTCCTTTCCCTCCACTATTCGCAATCACATCACTACTCACACTCATCCCACTCAACTTCTTCCTCAATATTCCCCTCTCCCTCTCCGGACTACGTTTGACAGCAAGGAGTTGTACTGCTGGTCCATCTGCTCCTCGTCTAGAACCAGAACCAGAGGCGACGGTGCTCTGAGCCTCACTTGTCCTTGTGTTCGTGAACATCCTTGCATTGTCAATCATGGTTGTGCTCGCAGTTGGAATTGGAGTTGCTGTGCTAGTACTCACGTTCGAACTTGCAGCAGCCTTAGTCAACCTCAACGACGGATCAGGATATTTCGGGAAGGAATACGGTATACCCGCTGCTGCCTCCGCCTCCAACTGTGCGATTTTCTCAGGCGACAAAATGGGCGTATCGATGAGGTAAGTCTGCGTAGTCGAGCTCCTCATCGTCGTAACAGACGAGCGTGTGGTGTTGGACTGTGTTGTATTCGTCGCCGTAGTTGTGGTACTCGAAGCAGCAGTAGGTGATGCTACGGTGGTCGTTTTACTGTTCGAAGGTGCATGATTAGACGTTAATCTGGGGTTGGATGTAACTACAGCTCCATAACGAGAGACAACAGGCGAACGAGGAGGTGAAGAGGGTAGAGACTGAGCAGGAATAATTCCTCCTCCTGGGCTTCTCAACCCATAGGTTCCAGAGCCTGAATTCGGTCCTGTACCTGCACTCGAACCAACAGGACCTGAAGAACCTAATTCCGAATTTGTACCACGAATAGAAGCAAGCGGCATCGAAGTAGAATGTTGTAAACGATGGCGCGTGCCTTGCGGACGGGTAAACCCTCCTCCACCAGGAGCACCACCATCAAAAGCACCACCACTCGCAAGCGCATTCCTAACCCTCGCATATTGCGCCCCTCCTCCCTCCTCATTGAAATCATCATTGTTGTCGTCCGAAACCGAATAATAACTAGCATCAATCGGCGACTGACCCGCTAACGGCGATATAGGATTTGAATGTTGCGAATAAGAAGAATACGAAGCTTGCCTGCTCGTATTCATACCGGACCCAGCACCGCCAGGACCAGGACCAGCACGAGAGGACGACACGGAAGTCATCACCAACGATTCTGAAGAAGATGGCGAGGAGAGGGTGGCGTTGCTCGGCATATGCTGTAAGTGATGTTGGTACTGCCTTTCCCTTTCTCTTTCACGCTCCCGTAGTTGCTGTTGTTGGGTGTGATAATGTACAGGACGTTGATGCAACAGTGAAGGATGGAGTTGAGGAGGGCTCAGCGTTCTCGTAGGAGTCGTAGGCTGTATGCTATCCGTAGGACTATCTGGTGTAACGGGACTCGTAACAAGAGAGCCACCCCTAGTCAATAAGAGCGTATTGTACCCTTCGTCAGCGACTACCCGCTGCGTGTGCACATGCACTACCGTCTGTGCAGGACGCGAACTCATAGCAGAAGACTGCAGCGTCGATATCGATGGGCTGCTCGACTGAGAAGCAGAAGTAAGCCAATGTGGGGGTGCAGGAGGGGGTGCATGGAACTGTGCTGTTGGCTCGAATTTCCGCCTTTCTTCCTGGAACATCTTGCGTTCTTCCGTGGGTGTAAGGGCAGGAATAGGTATCAGATGTTGTTGATGTTGCTGCTGGCGACTCTGCTGCAGGCTATGGTGCAATGAAAGTGATGACGAGCCACCAGGCACAGTGCCAACGTACACGCTGCTTCGACTCGCTGAGACCTCGCCAGGGTGTAGGAACGAACTTGGGTATGCGGACGAGGACGAAGGAGAATTGGAGAGCGGATCCGAGAATATCATAGGCGATAACTGTGCTTGCTGTTGCTGCCTCCTCACCAGTGCCTCCTCCCTCAACCTCTCCTTTTCGCGTTGGCGCCGTTCCTGTCTGACCCTCGCCTGTCTAGGTAGGTCAGTAACCCAAGCAAGCCACTCCGTCTCGCTCTCTTCATCGGTATCGTCAAATGAGTCCATATTGAGCTCTACATCCTCTTCTTCTTCCTCAGGTGCGTATTCGTTGTCTTCCCAAGCATCCACCACCGAGCCAGATTCTGTCCAGGTATTGTCGACATTGCCGGTGCTGCCTTCATTGTCCTCAAGGACGCTGGTTCCGTGGTAATGAACACTGTGTTCGTCAGTGGCACGCGCGTCGACTGTCATCAGGGTCAACTCAAATACTGATTGCTTTTGTCTTTTTTCTTCACCTGTCGCCTCCTGATTATTTTCTTCTTGTGTATTCGCATCCTCCACTTTGTCCTCATCACCTTTATCGACAACAGCACCACCACCAGCAAAAGGGGCGTCAGCAGCAGCAATGGCATCACCCGCAGATTCTTCGACATCAGCACCAAACTCAAGTTGAACTTGACCTAATTCTCCGATAAAGCTCTGCCTCAAGCTCCTACGATCTTCTTCATCCTTCTTCATCCGCCTGCGATATAACTTGCTCTCGATCTCCGACTCAGCGAACTCGCCTCGCCTTCCATTGAGGACGATATCCAGTGGCCGACCAGCTTCGCGCATCCCGTGCATTGTTGCGCGTTGTACGACCTCGGCACGCCATTCAGGGTATCGAAGGGCAGGATCGGTGTTGTGTGGCTTTTTACGTTTGTTGCTGCGCGTAAAGATAGCTGGGTGAATGGGAGGTGGCGGTGGCGGAGGAGGGGGAGGAGGTGGGTGCTGAGATTGATTTTGACGTTCTTTTTCTTGTTTGTCCGCGTCGGAATCGACGTACATGTCGTCGTCGTCTGCATCTGCGTCTGATATCGATGATCGAGGTTGGATGGACTCAGAAGAAACAACAGCAGTGTTAGTGTTTTGGGGAGGCGAAAAGTCGCTGCGAGTAGGTGAGTTCAACGTTGAACTGGCCGCTGATCCAGGTAAATTCGCAGTTGTGGTCGCTGCAGTAGTGGCAGGAGGGGGTCGCGGGAGTGGGTTCGCAGAAGGATACAGTGCTTTTTGAGAAGCTGGGATGAAATGGGACGTCTCAGGCTGCTCGAAGTACCTGTGGAACACGCGGAGTATGCTGTGGAAAGCTGGGCAAAAAAATCAGTCAGGTACGTTCAAACTTTTCTATTATATAGCTTACCATGATCGCTTCCCAAATCCAACACCATCCACTCTCCACGACCACTCTCCTCTCTCTTTATTCGCTCCTCATACCGACGACGACGACTTATTTCTTCTTGACTTAACGAAGGTTTGGAAGGACTAGGGTGGTTGACAACTTCTTTCTCTTTGCCCTTTGGAGTCCTTTGACCAGGAGCTTCTCTGCGCGGGTCTGTAATCGTACCAGATCGCTCACGAGTACGATCCGTGTCTTGTTCCGTCTCGCCTCCAGCCGCTCGAGCTTTACCCTTCAATAACGCGCTTTGCTCGCTATAACCACCATATCGATAGCTCATCCTCTCTCTGCGCTCGAAATCCAGCTGATTGTTTCGATCCGAATCTGAACTGTGGGCGAACACTGGAGACGAAAGGCTCAGATCTGAGGAATCCGAATCAGATAAGTTGTCAGCTTTTGTATTCGTCTTTGGCTTTGCTTCCTCTCCTAGCGCTGAACTACCTGCGGAATTTTGCCTCGATGGTTCAGAAACTGACGGCCTGGAAGCATCAGACATGTGGCCTGCTGATGTTTGTCGAGAATGGTCTTCCTCATCCCTTGGAACGAGAGTGCCGACGCTGCGGTTCGAAGAAAAGGATGTCGCGGTCGATCGAAGTGCTTCCTGACTGGGGGCATTGACGAGAGTGGAGCTGGAGTTAGAAACGACCGGAGGAGCAAAATGTTCTGGCTCCTTCGGCTTTCGTTTCTTCGATAGCCAACTGCGAGTAGCTCCGCCCTCATCTTCCTCGCCCGTTTCGTCCTTCTTCTTTCCCTTCTCCTTGGACTTCTTCTCCTTCTCTTTTTCCTTCTCCTTCAACTTCCTGTCCTTCTCCTCCTTCTTGCGCTCCTCCCTGTCCGCTTCTCTGTCGCTGGCCCCTCCACTCTTCCCAAAAAAACTGATTCCAAATTTGGAGCCACCACCGCTACTACTTCCTGTATTGATGACAGGTACGCTCGAATGACCTGCAGTGGGCGATAGCGTCGAGGATGCTCCACCCAACCTGCTTAGCCCTAGAGAAGGAAAGCTGGGCTTACGACCGGCAGTAAGATGTGGCTGACTATGAGCGACATGTAACTGGTGCGTGGGCGTCGTCTCCTCAGGAATAGTATATGTAGTAGTATCTGTACGCCTGGTAAACTCGTTATCACCCATACCAGTGGTGGTTTCGGCAGCCAAAGAGGGCCCAGTGCTTGTGTAAGGTACTCCAAGAAGACTGTTGCTGTCCTGCGAGTGGCTGCTTCGTCGATAAACCACGTTCCTCGGGGGATTTTCAAAGGGTATCAAGAATTTGAGACAAACAACCATCATCCCTGCCTCCTCTGCCTCCTCGCGAGAATAAGGGATGTAAGTCGCAGGATTGCGGCGACGTTCTTGCTTTGGTCGTTGACGACGCCTGTCGTTGTCATGAAGACTGCTGCGGCTTTGACCGTCATGAGAACGTTCCTTCTCTCTCGCCCTCTCCATCGCGCGCTGCCTCTCTCGTTCTCGTTCTCTCTCCCTCTCCTTCGCCTTCTTCCCAAAGGGCAGAGTGAATTCATCCCACGTCGCAAGATACTCCATATCCCGGTGCTCCTGCTCGAGCAACTTCCGTTTCTGCCTCTCCTTTTCGCGTACTTTCACCATCTCTCGCTCGCGTTTCTCTCTTTCGCGCTGCAGTCCTTCCTCAACGCGGGCTTTATCCGGATTCTCGATAACGAGAGGACGATGAGGACCAAGCGAAGCCGACGACGTAGCTTTCGAAGGACCCATCCATAAATACGGTTGGCTGACATGTCTCGTCAGGTTCTTCGTCTCGACGGCAGATATGGTTTTCGAACGAGGAGTCGGAGCTTTGGGTGGTGTCGCAGGGGTCTCTTCGTTAGGCCGTTTCGAATCGCGGATGGTGGCTGTGGATGTGCTGCTCCGAGGGGCTGACATGCTGCGACGATGACTTCGTTTGTCATCTCTGGAGGAGGTGGTACTTCTTGCGCGGTTGGAGGCATCTTTGAGGCCGGGACGAACAGAGCTGCTGGCTCCGAGATGGCTTGCATCACGAAGGGCCTTTAGGGAAGAAAGGGGTAGGCAGTGCGTTGGTTCTTTGTCCTGTAAAATAATTATGAAAATTCAGTAAAAATTCATAGTCTTTCACAAAAGAGACAGGAAAACAATGACAAAAAATAAAAATAAAAAAGGAAGGTACTGACGTCTCGAGTCTTACACATGTGAATGACTCCATTCTTGATAAAAACCCAGCGTTCCTTCCACTCCAACTTTCGCTTCTGGGCATCGTATCTCTCTCGCAGGTTCATGGAGCCGCTGTTCGCAAACGTCTTTCCAACACCAGGAGAATCAGGCAGCAGTTTTGGTTCGGGCGCCCACAGACCCAACCCTCCTCCCATCGACCCAGATAAATTCGTCATCCCGGCAGCATAGTCCTGATACGAGTGATGATGGCCGCTTGCGATTGCTCTTGGGACATCCGGGCCCTCAAAGACTACTCGCAAGGCGCGTACCCATCCTTCCCAGTATGGCTCCGCATACAATAGAATGTCGTATCGCGGCAAGGCAGTAAGGGTGATACACTCTGAGATGAAAGTCGGTTCAAAGCTAGTCCCAGGCTTTGATTTCGTGGTAAACCCCAAACTGAGTGTTTGTTGGGGGACATCTTTGCCGCTGGTGGAGGATTTACTCCTGCTCGAGACACCGGATGGATTCCACTTTGCGCTCATGAGGAGCTGTGGTAGCATAACGGATGCAGCGAACGAGGTCGGTGCGATCGAGGCATGGAGTTCGACTAGTTCGTGTGGTAAGATATCATACCACTCGATGATGAAATCGTCCTCCATGATCTGGCCCGTTGAGAATCGAACAAGCGTATACCCTGTCGTGTTGATGTCCTTGGGCATTTCGTGTGCGAGGACGGTTGATGAAAAGTCGGTAGGGCCGCGCGTCGTACCGCCACCCATAGTTGCGTAAGCGCCTGGTAAGTTGCCTACGAGCGGACTCGGAGGAGGTAGTTCAACTTTTCCGCCCATAATAGAAGGAGAACGACGAAGAGGAAGCCCGTCGTCGTCGTCGTCATCCCATTCGTCGTCCTCCTCGTACCCTTCCTCAACGACACCAGCTTCCTCCATACCAGACCCATCCCCCCCGTGGGCAGAGCCAGCATCTGGAGCACTTCGTTTCTTCCTAACGCTGGCAAATTGTATGGGACTGTCTGGTCGCTGTGTTTCTTCCGGTGCAAAAGTGATAGGAGAGGGTGGTCGAATGTCGGTAGTTTCGCGCGCCAGTTTCCTGGGGTCAAATGGGAGGTTTAGACACTTGGCGAGGATGATTTGCTTCAGATTCTTGATTCTCCATCGCGGGTCGATGTGCGTTATGAACCACTGATCATAGCAGACTAGATAAAAAATCTGATAAGCCAACTTTGAACGACGAACAAGCCACGAAAAACTCACCGAAACGACATGCGATTGGTATCTGTTTTTGTCTTCTGACCTCCATCGTGGTAAAAGGTCAGGAAAAAAACTGTGTTGCTGCCAGTCGCAGTGTCTCAAGGCTGTCTGTTGCTGGTCAGTAAGTGAAGGGATTTGGCGGGAAAATAAAACTTACGGCAATCCGTGTGACAGGGGTTCTGTCCTTCCTTCCTTCTTCAAGCAAGCGAGGGGTGGTGATTAATTGCTGCCGTTGGTAGGCTACTTCTTGTTCTTCCTCAGTTTTCCCAGCTTATCGCTGTACCTCTTTCTTCTTCCATTCGATGCCTCAACCAAGTCCCTGGGTTTTCTGCTCTCGACAGGACCCTGGCGCCACGAGTTAAGCGAGAGGTCGACGTCGAGAAACTGTAATGCAGAGCTTGAATTGTGCCGTATACCCACGAGACCCTGTACGTCTCTGAGTCCTGATCACACACCTTTCAACCCAGAGGGAGGACTCCAACCGCAACCGAATGTTTTTTCCACGCCCTCCTAACACCGAAATGCTCAGAGATATCGCTTGAGCAGAATGTTCGCAAGAAGATCGCAGAAAATGTGGTGTTTACTGTTTCTACTCGACGTAGTGGACGTGGTTAAGGAAAGCACAATCCGCCGTAACTGATGCATTCAGCTGCGTGATGATCACAATAATTAATATATTTTGGCTACCCCGGTTTAGACCGTTACGAAATTTATATTCAACGTATAATTATGGCTTGTACTTCTATATATTCTCCGATCACGCCCCGCGCCGTTCAATTCTTTCCCAATCTGGCTGTTCTGCTCCTACGCGTGTTCGGTATGTCAGATTTAATCAGATGGAAAGGTACGTTTCTGTTTGAAAATTACCAGTACCCTTAACCACATATACTTACTTATATACCCAGTTTCTAGGAAGTCAGTTGAATGAAGTTTGAACGACTTATCTAGCACTGGGACATCAAGAAGCATCAGCGGCATTGCCGTTCTTTTGGGTCCCACACCTGATTTCTCCATAAGCACTCGGCCGAACTAAGGGCAATAAAATATTATTAGTATGTATTACGTACATTTTAAAATTATTATATCTTCATTCAGCGCGCCGTCATCGGAACCGACTAAAACCTAGGTTAGGGTTATTCGACGCGTCCTGACTCCCCTATCCTCCAACGCTCGAATTTCAAACTTCAATCATCCAAATGTGACTCGGAAAAAAAATACCCACAGCTTGATCCAGAGGCGTTGCGTGCACAATACAAAAAAAATTATTTTCTTGTTACCGCGTGCCAAAAATTCCAGGATACTTAAAGTTTACTCCGACGCATAAACGATCCTACTATTAGGATATCAGGTAGAGTCATTTTCATTGGTAACTATCCAATCCCTGGACAGGAGCTATTGACTGCATTGCTTACTGTTAAACATCCACCGGACCTTGTTATGCTGCCGTGTCGACAAATTGCGTTGTTGAAACTCAAAACTTCTCGGTCATTGACGTCGCCACTGGCTACCAGGATAGAAACATGCTGTTACGAGTATGTATCCTCCGGCACTGACAAACATCACGTTCCTTTCTTTTCGCTGCGGATAACAGGCTGAGAAAGACATTATTCTTCTTTGGACGTTTCAGGCTTGCACAATTTTTAAACCTCTTGTCCCATCTAGACTCACGAACATAGTTAATTGAAATTTGAGATCGTGTCTGTCGCTGGGCAGATGTGTCAGTGTTTCATCGACGTTTAAAACCGTGTAAATATCTAAATGTGAGTTATCGGTGAGATTCCAGTGATCCAACAGTCTCCCAGAAGCAAATGTTCGTAGCAGACACAGGCTTTAATTTCTACCCCAGTGCTTCAACTTCTTAACGATCTGCGGGCCCTATAGTCAAAGTGGGACCACGGTCGTGTCTCTATTAAAGTTCATTATTCCTCAATGCTGCTTTCAAATAAATTCTCTGTATACTCTCACCCTCATCCCGGTTGTAAATCCACCATTTTGTGTAACTTGTCGCTAAATTCAATTCAAGATCTTCATCTTATCTCGCCCGCTTTGCCCACTTGAGATGGTTTTCTGAGTGAAAATTCAGTCCAGACTCCAGATTTATTCGTTTTAATAAGTCTTTTCTTCCGTCATTCCACTTAGGCATTAGCATTTCAATTTGATCATGGTATACCTCCAGTCAGCGTTCAACGGTTATTTATAGAATTAGGATGAAAAGTACGTGCCGGCCCGCAATGGCGCTACCGGTTACGGGTATATACATCCATGATCCCGACCGCGTCCATCCATCACGCTGCTTCACGATTACAGTATTCGTTGGAACAAACGATGTCCAATCCACTCAGACAGACCACACATGCGTCTAGTGCCCTTACAGTGCATCACGGAGTCGTGACAGGCGGTACTTTCATCACCCACAATGATAGGAGGCAATACATTCAGCAAGGGCCCCGAGGTATGACTGCGGGTCGCTCCATCTTGTTCGTACTAATCGACTCAATTATGATTGTTGGCTTTAAATTCTCATAGTTGGACTGCAACTACTGAATCAGAATGTGTCATCAGCGGTATTTCATAACTCAAAGGCGCGGTTCGATGCCCCAAAATGCCATGAAAACACCCGAATAGCCGTCCTTCGCAAGCTCATGGATTGGGTCATGAACAACGATCCAGAAACAAGAGATAAGATAATAATGTGGCTCAATGGAGCTGCAGGTGCAGGAAAGTTGGCGATCGCACAGACATTAGCAGAATTATGCGACACAAATGGATATCTGCTCGCAGGTTTTCTTCTTCGCACGACTCGACTCTACTCGAAACCATCCTGGGTCCCTGATAGCAACAATCTCGTATCAAATATCCGCATATATTCCGGCAATTAAAGACGACATTTTATCAGTCATTGAAAATGACCCTCTGATTTTCGATCGCAACATCATCACACAGTTAATCTACGAGCCCCTTCAAAGGTTGATCCAGGCGGACGCATACACGACGTCTAGACGGCTTGTAATAGTTGACGGACTCGATGAATGCAAAGGTGGCGAGGCCCAGCGTGAAGTAATCGTGGCCCTCTTCCACGCAGTGAATAGCCTTCGCTTGCCAAGTCCAATCCTATTCCTTGTTGCCAGTCGCTCCGAACTCGACATTCAAACGGCTTTTGACGCAGATACTTCGAACGTTCTTAGTCGCATCTCTCTAGACAACGACTACCGTTCTGATATCGATATCTACCATTTTTTGCGAGACAAATTCCGACATATCTAACAAACATATCGCTTTAAACACTTCCTCCAGAAGGAATGGCCCGGCAATTGGGTCGTAAACAAGTTGGTCAAGAAATCCTCTGCACAACTCATCTATGCTGCAACCATTGTTAGATACGTTGAATCTCCCCGCACACGACCTGATAATAGGCTTGACGTTATTCAAGGCCTACGTTCTCGGGCAAACGAAAAGGATATGCCATTCGCTGAATTGGATCGTTTATATACCCACATTCTCTCCGCATCGGAGGACATCACTCTGGTTCTCCGTATTTTGCGATTTGTGATAACTGTAAGCAACTTCGACAAGAACTGCTATATTTCCGATTTCGAAAGCATCCTTGAACTTGATCCCGGAGACATCGAGAGTCTTTTATGCGACTTGGGGGGCTTGGTCGCCTTTGTTGACACAGATAAGGGTCAAGTTATCAAGATTCATCATGCATCATTCCAGGATTTCCTTGGCGATCCAGTCAGGTCACAGGATTACTACCGCAACCCAAAGGAAGTAGTACCAGAACAACTAAAACAATGCCTCAGTTTTATCATGAGTACGGACACTTCCTACTACTGCAACAGCAATTTTTACTGATCCCTTATTGTAAACTCGACCTCAGGGGCAACCAGCAGTACCAGTAATTCGCTCTTTATTGCCAGTCAAATTTTCCTAGGATTCTCCAACGAAGTCGACTGCGATGCTGAACTAGCAAAAATGCTGGATGGTCGCTTATTTATACGGTTGTTGCACTTGCCATCATTGGATGACCAAACCTACCAACATTATCTGAAAGGGTCCATCCCAGTTCTTCTGCATTTCTTTAAACGATCAGTACGTAACTTCAACTCCAGCTCTTCTGGCAGGATATCTTGAGCTCATTCGCGACTTAGGACAAGATAGACGCTTATATCAAACTACAAAATGTTTTGGACGAAGAGTTCAGCGCCATGCTTGAGCCATACTACGCGAATACGAGACTCTCACTCATACTGGCTATTCTGAGCATGAAACACAGAAACCCGTCAGCCCACTTAATCGGACGGCAGCGTGAGGAGTCCAGGAGAGGAGATGCACTTTTTCTTTCCTCCAGTGGTAGGGCTATTCCGCCTATAATTCAACAAGACGAAGTGGTTGCAGAGTACCTACTGAACCCGGCACGATCAAAGCAGTACTCTATAAAAGAATCAGGGGGACGTTTGTATTCCAATGCCATCCTACACTGTTTTGACCTTCTAAACAAGTCGGAACTCCCTCCATATCTTCTTTCGGCCCGGAATGATGTACCCGAAGCAGTTAGAGATTATGACGAGAGGGATGTACAATTACTCTCACAGTGGGACTGCGGTGAATCTACTGCAGATACCGAAATCCACCTGTGTAAAGTTCAAATAAGGGGTGGTATAAGATAGATTGATACAGTTGAGTTTCCCCTTGCTTACGGAATGGATTATCGTTTCTAAATCCTGTTATCCACCATGTCGTGGTTTCGTGATTCGAAGCGAGCTAGTAAAACTTCTTTTGGGAAGTTTTTTTCCTTCTCTTTTGTTCTGGAAGGGCGAGGTAATCGGTACTTATCTGTGTCATGTCGTCCTGTAACATAAACGGAAGAAAAGTCGCAAGAGAACCGATCTCCGCGGAGTGGTTCAGCCCGTGCACTGCACATCCTGAAGGAGCTCAACTGGGCATCGTAACCTCCACCGCCGCGTCGTGACTGCGCACGAACCATGTAATTTCAATTTTATATCTACTGTGATTTATGCAAGAGCAAATGTAAATGGCGTTCGATAACATTGTAATAGTAAATAGCAACGGAAAAAGGAATGCATGATGGGAAACAAAACGACGAGAACACTTTGAAAGCACGAAAAGTAAGGAAGAAAAACAGACGCCACCAGGAGCCTGGTGTTTAATCGAACACCCGAACACAGGGAACACATCATGGTCTAAATTGAAGTGTAAGGCCTTCGGAAAAGCTGATCTGATCCTCAGCCTTACATCTAAGGCCGATAGAGTCTGATCCTCGGCTCTGAATGGGACGTTCAAGACCGTCATCTCGAGGTACTGGATCTCAGAGACACCCATGCTCCTCATCCGGATCATACTCAAAACTAGCTCGGCGTAAATTGTCCCAACATTCAAACGGCGGAGTTTTGGAAGTATCCTCCGTTTAATCAAGAGGAAGTGCATTGCGGTCCAAGGCTAAGTTGGGTGGAAGCCCCAGCTCTTCAAGATGCGGAAAACGTGTTGATAATTCTTCAATCGGATTTTGGGATTGACTTGTACCGTCAAGTCTGTCAGTGGTATACTCCTGGTCGCAGAATACGACTTCTTTCTAAACTGAGGAACTTGGTCCTGTGTGCGCGAGATTGGACAAAACAAGACTACAGGTTGTGACAACCCATACGGGATATCATAGCATTGATGTCCTTCAGGTTACATGGGCGACAGTAGCTGTCATTTATTATTTGAATTTCCAATGTACGTAGCATAGGCGTATGAAGAGCATAAAGAAAGTCCGGTGGAAGTGGAATATAAGCTATTTTGATTGTGATACTGCGTAGTTTCTCCATGACGATCGAAACTTAGGACGATATTTGAGCATGAAGACTTTGAAATAATTCCTTAGGAGCTATAGCCAAGAACCGTCCGTTTTCCAAAGTTTTGGAGGAGATTTTCATGAGCTCTACGAAGGAATTTGTGGAAACTGATATTTATTGATCAAAGGCAGAAATTCCAGACGGTATGATTCACGCTGGCGGTGAGGGTCGCAGCTTGGTCGCAGCCGCTTAATTTATCGCCGATTCCCCCGTCCCGACTGCCGACACGCCGGAGTCACATGACCTTTAAGTTTAAAGCGGCGACTTCTAGAATCTGAATTACGACTCCTGAAAGATACACACGTTGAGCGGGTGTTTCTTTCCTTTCCTTTCCTTTATTCGTGAGGATGTTCATGTGAGTACCCTCTACTCTCTTACGTATGAGCTTTTCTGATATAATTATGGTGATAGGTTCCATCCAACGATTATACGACGCTTTCAGAATCACAACGCGGACCGGAACTCGAAGTCCTTCCCTTCCTCCCTTTCTTTTCGAAATTCTATCATTGCCAGCACCAGCACCAGCACTGTAATCACGTATGACGCCTCCTCTCGCCCTCCACCTTGATTGGTGTTCGATGGACGATCCGAGTAGGTGCGTCGTCTCTTTTTTTTTCGATTGGATCGAACGAATTTGTTGTGTTGTGTTATGCTGCCTGGCTAGCATCTCGCATCTCTGATGTTCGAGGTTTCATGGCCTTTTTTCGCTCTTGTGTGTGTTTATCGATTATCATGCATCTGCATCAATGAAGCTTTTGAGTCGCTTCGTGCGTTGTCTTTTCGGGTTGATGCACGATGTTCGTGTCGGTCGAATTGGTCATCTCATCTCCTCGTTTTTTTTTCTTTGTGTTTGTTTTCTCTTCTTTCTCATCGGTTTATCTTTTCCTTCGTATCTTTCTGGGTTTTTTTGTTTCTTTTCTTCTCTTCTCATTTTCTTCTTCTCTTATCTCATCTGTGTCTCCTTGCTGTCGCTTTCTCATCATCATCTTGTTATCCATCTATTCATCTATCCGCTATCCGTTTGTTATCCTCATTCTCATTTTTCAGTTGCTTCTTTCCTCTTAAACAAAACCTATGTACACACTTACGTACATATATACATACTGTCTTTTCACTACATCTTGTCTTCCGTCTTCTCTTCCATACTCCTCCTTGGATGGATTCTTCTTGAATGAAGAGTCCGAGTCCGAGTCGAGTCGAGTCGAGTGATTGGATTGATGGGATTCTCTCACCACTACCACCACCACGATCACGTCATCCAATCCATCATCACCATTACTATCACGACCTACTTACGCTACACCCACACGTCTCGACGACACTCCACTGCCCACGCGCATGCACGAGCCTTTTAGCTTGGGGAATTTATAAATTCAAGACCCATGGCCTTGACCCTTCTGCATGCAGGAGAATAGCGCAACGCAACACATCGGTCCAGTTCAGTCCAGTTACTTCGACACAGGCGACGTTGTCTTGTCCTCCTGCCGGCCTACCAGAGGCAAGCAAGGGTGCACTGCATGCACGTCATGCTCCAGCTTCGCGCTGTTCCTGTTGTTCCTGTTGCCGCATACGAACGACCTACGAACCATTCTAACGATCAGGAATCGACGTCGATCCGTTTTTATTTCATGACACACACACACACATTTATAAATACAAAAGTCGCATATATGCGGTCTTTCGACCCTTCAAAAAATTCAAACATCATTCGTTACTAGACGACCTAGGCTTGGAGTGGCTGGTAGTAGTGTGTGAACACTGGCTGTCTACCTATATACCTCAAGCTCCATATCCTACGTATGTATGTACGTGCTAGCTCTGTACATACATACGTTTATACTGTTTCTCTGATTATCTTATCTTATTGATCTGTGTAATTCTTCAAAGTTGAATCGGGTACGACTCGAGAGCGTGGGCTCGCGGGAGTACAGTTAATAAAGGCGTCGAAGAGACTGCGTAGATACACATAACAAGGGTTTCGAGGAGACGCAGCTCAGAGGAATTGGAGCCCTAATAAGTTCCATGTAGTCAGAGGAGACCGCAATTATTGGTTTTTTTTGGCCTTTGATGTGTTGACGCGGAGTTTTAGAAGGCGTTATGGCCGCGGAAAATTCAGTGCTATAATTAAGAGCAGAAGCATGTCTTAAATTAGAGTATCAAAATTCGAGAAAATCTTGTAAATTATATACGAAGAGATTTTGGCATTGATGCGATTAAATATACATGATTGCAACATAAGGACAGTGAACGACGCCGAGGGAAGGAAGAAGCTATGGGTAATACCGAATTGAGAAAAGGGGGTTAAGACTGCAGGTATATCTCGTACCATATATATGTTAGACTTGTTCAGTTCGGATTTTTGTGACATCAAGAGGTACTTCTTGAATCTCAGAGCTGTCGTGATTTTGAAGAGCGGCTGCGAAGGCACTAACGACATGATCACTTGATTCTGAGATCATATTGGTTGAGAACTCCTCGGTTGAATTCTTCCTTCCGAATTCAATACGGGCAACCATGAGGGTCGGTGCAAATGCCTATTAAATTGATTCAGGGTGATCAGAAAGCCTTTTCAAGGTGATTCATAATCCACTTACGGTTGTGATAGCCATAATTGAATTGATATATCCTCCTGCATTGAGAGCAGATGCTTCAGTTTGGCTAGTATCGGCGAACAAAGTAATTGCCGTCATCAATGTTGAGCAGGAGTATAAGGCCGACGACCCTATTGTTATTTCAACGATGTGCGTGTATTTTCTTCGAGCCTTGTGATTCAAGAGTGTTGAGGAATAGATTTTCATGCCAATTGTAAGTGACACAATTATACTCGTTGTAGCTATAACACACTGGCTAGTCGCACAGATGATGTTGTACTGCTGCCCAAATTGATATGTGTCATAGCGCAGTGGGTCTAGGTTAAACAGAAAGTTCATGAAAATTGTGGTAATGGTCATCACTGTAAAACTATAATCATTTACAATTTGAAATCCACAGAGAGACTGGTATTACCAATTTCAACAATATAAAGACCCAGAAATGCAAGTGTAACGTATTTCCGGTCATGAAAAAGGTGCCAGGAACGCCATATCTAAAATTATTGTTAGCAAGATGAAGTAAGACAGCTCATAAGATGTTTACCAGCAAACCATCTGCAAGAACCTGGTCTAATCCCAATAATATCATGAATGTGATATTTTCTGCGGCCAAAGACTGGTAAACCACAGTCAAACGAAAGGTATCATTTCTACTCGTGGGTAAAAAAAGTGATCACGGATTATGTAATATTTAACATGTCTCGGTCGCGTCGCGTCTTGTTGATTCCCTGGTTTCTCCGAGGGTGTTTTGAAGGGGTTTTATGCATAAATGACAAAGGAGCGTAGCAGAGTACATTTCCAGCATATTATTATCTCGTGCCACACAAGAAAACAGACAAAGAAATGGTTTGAAGACCATAATAACCCACTAGTTTATTCTACCCCCTAATTCACCAGATCTTTTACCTATTGAACCTGTTTGGCACGAGCTAAAAACCATCATACGAGCAATGACACCTCAGCCCACCACTGCTGACGGCCTCAAACCAGCTGTTCATACTCCATGGGAGCAGCTAGACATAGATGATATTAACAAACAGACTTACAGTATGCCAAACTGTGTGGCCGCCATTTCTCAAGCTAGGGGAGGATATACACCATATTAATTTTAGAATTTTACTATGTATAACTATGTCTACTACTGTGTCAAATTGTGAAGAAATAGAGAAGGAACTGACTGTGCTAAAAGGGATTGAAGAACGAGACAACGAAGGGAATTATTGGCCGATTACATAATCCGTGATCACTTTTTTTACCCACGAGTAGTGTTTGCCTCTCCTCCCGCAAAGCAAGTAACTGTATAAACCCAGTTCATGATCAAAATTCCAAGCGTGCAACCAAACAGTCCTGCAAGGATGCCAGTAACCATTCTCTGCCTTGGCTGGGACCAGCGCGCTGTATATTGATTAGCATTTTATGCCTCTCTCATGCAACATGCACCCACAATAAATTCGAAAGGTTATCAAGTAAACCCCAATATATGCTCCTATGTATAGTTGTTCAGCCACGTTACGTTCCATAAAGGCGTTACTTACCTCCAAGAAATAGTAACATCAATGTTGAATTTAAGTTAGCACTAATAAGTGATTTTTGAAATGATATGGGGTAGATGTCGTCGTGCTGGGAAGACATAATGGGTTGTGGTTCTTTAATACCCTAAGTCAAGTAGTCGCTGTGCTTAAGTACTATTACGAGCGTCTATTATGACGGCTTGAATTAAGTTGCCATGATAGACTAAGATCTATGTTGCGGATCAACGAGAGTAAGCCATCTGACATTGTTATGGTCTATCCTTAGCTATTCTTAGTAGAGACAGCCTTCAACCGATACATCAGCACGAGCACAGAGACTGAGAACACGTCATTTCCAATAGTTTTAGGTGTCATACGCTTCGAAATCATGAGGGTATTGGTCCCTAATAGTAAGACCTCCCAGGGAGCTTCTAGACATCCATCTCGTATGCTTAATATCCGCCACCATCTTATCCTTAAGAGACATCAGCAGTTCTATTAAGTCGCATGTTGATTCTGATATCAATGGAGAAGGAACTTGAGAATCCACAATAGGCGAAGCATATATATCATTAATATTATTTCCGAAGGGCGCTCATTAACTTGAAACAAGCACAGCGCATTTGAAGGGGTGGAGGCGAAGTCCGTCCACGTTCATGTCCGTGCTATACCGGGGCGCGCGTGTTGGCCCGGCCCCAGTGCGTTCAAAAAGCTGTACTTGGGCGCTCGGTGGATGCAGACAGCTTGATTGTACTCGAAGTGAGATCAATACGAGAGATTCCTCGCGGAAACGGTACATGAGAATTCAATGAGAAATGTTTGAGACGAGATGGCGAAGTACGTTGGCATCTCATCGAAGGTTGTACAGTCGCCTTTACTAGGAGGAAACACATATTCAGCGCGCGAGGATCTTCACCTCGACGTGTGCTTGCGCGCCGTGCCAGTACCGCTGTGCATCTGTCTTATCTTTGGTATGAGCCGATTTGAATTTCCTCCAATTCGGCGAGCGCCGACAGTGTTCAAAGTTGTTTGTGACAATCCGTGACTCCACAAATCAGACGTTTCTCAAACGTTTCTATCTTTAGATACTAGTACGCTCGATGAGCTCCTGCCTTCCGCGTAATTCGTTCAAGTTGTCCACATCCCTAACCTCGGCCATCAACCATACTCCTCATCGTACCAACCTACGAAGCAGCACCAGCACCAGTACCCACGCACTCCTCCGCTCAAGACTCAAGTTAGCCCCTCACGAAGAACAAATGGTCATCGTACTTGCTCCTCGCGCATGTTCAGGCTGGTATCAGCATAACCATTCCTAGCACCAATGCCAATGTCGAGAGGCGTGTGAGGAAGGACTCGGGCGCTGTCCAATGGAATGGGAACGGGGACATGGGGATGGGCGGGTTGAGCGTTACGAGACCTATCCCTATTCTCATTCCTGTCGTCACGAGTCAGAATCGGAGGCATAGGGAGTCGCAGGAGAGGGAGAGGGAGAGAACGACGCTGGAGAGGATGCCAATGCCCCTGTATACTGCCGCTCAGCACGTCGCGCCTCCGTCGCCATCGCCATCGACTATTGTTGTTCCAGGGCCAGGGGCGCAGATCCAGGTCCGAGTGCAGATACCGCCTCGGATCGTCTCAACAACCCCAGGGTGCACACTCGGACGCGGATGAAGATACCGATACCAAGTCTCAGGATCACGATCAACACCAGCACGATGCGACCCTGCTCAAGACGATCGACTCTCCTCGATGGCGTTGGCGTCGGCGTTGGGAAGCAAAAGCAAAAGCAGGTGGATGCCCAATCACAACGCCAAGTACAAGACCCCCTACCATACTCCCTCCGTCTCCTTATTGTTTGGCCAGGAGGACAGGACAGGACAGGACACGATTGAATTGGATTGGACAAGACTTTGATTGCCTATCGCTGTCCCTCTTTTTCTTTCGTCTGGTGCGTACATATTTGCTATACGAGATTGACAATAGGGGTATCTGATTTTATTCTCTTTCTCTTTCTTTCTAGTCGAAGCACCATCATCTATCTTCCCAGGTTCTGTTGACCTCAACCCACCCCTCCCTTCCCTGCCTAGACGTCGTTGGGTTTCTTGCACAGAAACCAATTAAAGCGAGGCCAGACAACATGCCCGACACGATACGACCCACATAACCGACAGCCTACCCCACCCTACGTATTACCCGAGCACGAGCGCGAGCCACCACACGCAGCAGAGCCGCGTACAGTTACCCAATCCATACCTCCTGGAGAGCAACGCAGCCCCCGTTCGTCATCATCTGCAAATGTCAGCGTACCCCGCATGTGCATCCTCCTCCTCGACGACGACGATATCAGGGAAATCAAAACCTCATGCGCAAGTTGCTCCCTACGCTTACTCTGAACTTGGCCTTTGCGCATGCGCATGCGCATAGTGGTTCCAATTCCAGCTTATCTTCCGTTAAAACCACCAGCGGCGCGAAAGGAAACGCAAAAGGAAAAGGAAAAACAACCAGCGAAAACGGGAACAAGAACAAAGAACGAGCAGCAGCAGCAGGAAACGCACGCACGCTTTGCCTTCCTTCTCCTCGTGGTCGCACACATACCCCCAGATTCAAGCGCAGGGGCAGAAGAACATCATCCCGTTCGCGAATACTCCCTCCCACCGCCTCCTTATTCCGCCACCGTTTCTCCTCCTTCGTCTCCCTTATCGTCTCCTGCGTCTCCTCATTCGAATCCAAATTCTTCTTCGTCTCCTCTCGCTACGCCGCACAGAGAGGACGGAGACGACCTCGTCCTAGCTGAGAAGAAGAAATCTCCGGCCCCCATACCCGTACCGCCCGTGCCCGTCGACGAAAAATAAATAAAATCGTGATTGTCGTTCCTAAATCTATCAGAAGCGGCAGGGTAGCCATTCCTATTTTCGTGCCTCTTCCCGTCGTCCCGTCGTCGTTACCATCGTCCAACTTTCCCTCTCACCATGCTCAGTCTCAGCTGCAGTCCCCGTCCCCGTCCCCGTCCCAGTTTCGGCCGCAACAGTCCCAGTCCCAGCAGCAGCGACACACCCACACCCGCCGTCCGCGAATCGAGTCATCCTCCGAGCTCAAGCTATTCGTGTACCTCTATGGCACGGTCATGTATGGTGTAGAGGCGGTATAGGCGGGATGTGATGATTAGGCGTGGGATGGGGATGACCGCCGCCACGACCGCTGGCGCTTCTGCTGCTCGATGTGGAAATGGAAAGGAAAACGTAAATAGCGGCTTTGCGCGCTTCCCATTAGTCGAAGTCGAAGATGACACGAATGAAGAGGGGAATACGAAGGTCGGAGGCAAAGAGAAGGAAAAGAGAAAGTACACATACAGCGCTGCCAAAGCCGAGCAAGCTGCCCAGCTGAACGTGCAAGATGCGTTGCTTGCGATTTGCCGAGGGGTGTTTCTGAGGGCGCAGGGTGTGAATGAGCGGGAGCTGGATGTTAGGTTTGAGGGAGGGGGAGGGGGGCATCATGACATGCAGAGGAAGACGAAGAAGAGGAGGGTGGTGGTGGTGAAGCTTTGAAGGACCAGGACCAGAGACGATCGTAGTACATAGGGCTCTGGGGGATGTGAATGAGGAAGAGAAGATCGTATTCCAGCATGCACACGTTCAACGTCAACTCCCGGATCCCAACTTTGAATAGGAAGGAACCGGGAAATAGGAAGACGCCGATGAGGGCTTCGCCTGAGCCTACGAAGGTTTCTGGCTCGCCGTCGTCCGCTGTGAATGGGAAAGGGGCGCAAGAACTGACGATAGGCATCGGATGAGTCCTGCGAGGCGTTCTAATTCTTCTTATTCTTATTCTGCTTATTCTTCTCCTTCGTCTCATTCCGGCTCAAGCTCAGGCTCTAGGCGGAAGAGCGGTTTGGGGGTGGCACGTGGATCGCTGATGTGGATGAGAAAGGCGAACGAGTCGGAGAAGGATTGAATATTGAAGTTCGATTGTACTTCGTTGGTTGATTATTATGCTAGGTTGGAGTACTGAGTTGCACGGTGTTCCTTTATGTTTTGTTTCGGGAGGAAGAGAGGGAAGAACAGGGTGCTTTTACTGGTGGATGAGTTGTGTCTGATATGATGACAGGTTCATTGATGCCCTCTTTCGTCTGGCCGATCATGCATCATGATCGATCGTCCTTGGCTTCTATTTTGGTTTCTTTGTTTCTACTTTCGCTTTCGCGTTACGCATTCTTCACCCCAGTCGAGGTATATCCAACACGACGACCTTTACTCGAAGTCTTCCCCACTTTCTTTTTTATCATTGCCAGCACCAGCGTGATGCCGATGCCTCCTCTGGTCCTCCACCTTGATCGGTGTTCGATGGACGGAACGAGTCGATGCGTTTTTGTTGTGCTGTGCTGTGTCAAAGGGCTTCTTGAGTCGGTTCCTTCGTGTCGGGTTGGTCAGTGTTGCCTGGCTGGCTGGCATCTCGCATCTCGGTCGATATCTGTTATGTTCGAGGTTTGATAGCCTTTTTCCCCCCCTTTCCCTTTCCCTGTGTGATTATCACGCATCTGCATCAATGAGGGCTTCTGAAGTCGGTGCGTTCGTTATCTTTTGGGTTGGTGGTCGGGTCGGTCGGGTTGGTCATCTCGTTCTCCTTTTTCTTTTCTTTTTTGTTCTTTCTCATTGGTTTTCCTTTTCCTTCGTATCTTTCTGGGTTTTTTCTTCTCTTCTCTTCTCTTCTCTTCTCATCTTATCCCATTTATGTCTCCTCGCTTCCGCTTTCTCATCATCATCATCATCTTGTTATCCATCTATCCATTTGCGCCGAGTTTGAAATGTGAGCGCCGCTCATTTGTGCCAAAAATAAAGGTGCACGGGAAAAAATAATTGCGCGCCAACCAAAACAAGCGCGCAACTTTTTCCCCGCCCACATAACAGAATTTTTTTTTGGCTTAGATGATATAAGGCTTAAAAATGGCCTAAAGTTGCGCGGAAATTTTACCCCTAAATGACCGCCATATCTGCAGTATTATCTCAAGCCACTTCACACGCTGCAATCGTCGCTTTCTTCAGTCAAGTCATTCATGTTGTCTCCGGATATTGTGCCACTCACTTTGACATTACTCCTACAGAAAGACCTCCAGGTGCTTACTCTACAGCTCATAGTGGTCAAGATCATGCCCGCGTTGGACGCGTAGTACAAAGTCTGCTATATCAGAGAGCATTCTCTTTCTCTATTCTCCACTGGGCGCAAATTTAGTATATGACTGCATGATACGTGTGATAGAAGCTACCCGCATCCGTTATCTTCCGGAGTCCCAGCACCTCCAACTGCTTCTGTGTCGTCACCAGCTTCAGGTACATCACCGGGTCGTGACCAAAAACTAGAGGATACTCCAAGCGATGACTCCTCTGCTGTGTGGTTCGCATTATCCCTGGTTATGCATAAACGACAAACCATAAGTGTAGGTGAGATTCCCTTCAATGTTAAAAAATTAACAATCTTCGTGAAGAAAATTGAACATGGGAATGAACGGAACGCACCACCATCAGAGAGGATATGATCTCTATATAGAACATATATATCACCGTGTTTATATGTCCTACCGATAGCCCCGATGTATTCAGAAGACACGCAATCGTCATCAAACATGCAAAGACTGAACAGAGAGCAGAAGATTGTATCAGAATATCGACTATGTGCTTGTACCGGCGTCTACTGTTCCCCTGGGTATTTACGTAGATCCGTTGACATATAATCAAAGTCGGTGTTATGCTGGCTAAAACGATTGAAATATTTTGCAATGCGGTGAGGATAAATGCCAGTCCAGCTCTTTTAACGAAGGATGGGTTCATGGCCTCCTGAGTCTTGAATACAATGCTGGCTAGGCAAAATGCTATTAAGTCAAAAGTAAGTGTAAATTTGTTGATTTAAAGGAAGGGTGGAAGAATATATAATGACCTAATTCGACTGTAACAAGGCTTAGTAATAGCACAAGACACCTGATAGAATTACCAGTTACGCGAAAACATCGCCAGATCTGTTGGGATAAAACAGGAGCAAAGTAAGAACTTATATGGAAAGGGGAAGGATGGATTCATATGCATTACCATGAGTGCCTCCGCAAATAACACAGAAATCTTATCAAGGATAACGATGAGGGCTGGCATCCAGTATTGTGACGATCTGAGGATTGTTCCAGATACAACTCCGTTATAAATCGAGAACATTGAGTCTCCTTGACTGCAAAGCACCAACGATGTAATGTACCAACGAATGTACGCCGGTATGGTGACTGTAGCAAACAATCCCGTTAGAGCGCCTACTATTATTTTACTGTTTGGCGCGCTGCGTGAACGACGGCAAACTAGTTAAAGTATTTAAACTGGATCATCGACACACCACATAAAGTAAGAACTCACGATATGGGTAGATAGTTACTGCGAAGAGTGCAGTATACACTCCTATGTAAGGAAGTAAGGGCATGTAGGCGCATACTTCCACAGGTTGGGACATACCTGTCAAGTATTGAAGTATTAACTTTGAGTTCAAAGATGCATTGATGAGCGCCCTTTTGTCGGCGATAGAAATGGGCCTATCGTGGTCTGAGGACCACATATGTGATGAAAGCTGGGTGACTAGGTATGCAAATGGTAGATATGGGCAGCGGATGAAGAACCTTTATATTTGCATGATTACGAGAGTTTGAGCTTTAGGAGGTGGCGTGATAGATGCCGTCTCACGCAAAGTCGTGTCGGTTGGTTAGGTTACAGATGCCCATACGTAGGGATGAATGGTTTGTCATTTAGCACAATGCGTACAGGAGTTAAAATGGAATATTAGAAACTTTACCCTGTAAGAGTGAGATGTCGATTGTGATGCCTCTGATTATAGATAAAAAAGAGGGGGATCACCCTACACCTTATAGGCAGTCAAGGTCTAAATTTCCCACGACCGTCGATAAATAAACTTGAATCACATGGGACTCGGGTGTCCGCCGATCAATTTGACATTCGCAATTGATTAATGTCGAACACGGCGGGCGCCAATGCTTGTATATCGGAAATACAGCCCAATATATGTCGGTCGCGTGTATATGTTGACCCGATCAGTCTTTTGCTTTGCTTTCGGCAAAGCTCGGTAGGTCGGCATCTTGGCTCGCTGGGTGAGATGATAAATCGGGATTCGGGATTGGTAATTCTACAGAATTCTACCTTTTGACGTCTTCCTTCCATCTGCCACAGTCATGATTGATCTACTTGGTGTCGTTCCGTCATCGAAGAACGCTAGAAAGCGGGAATATAGAGGTTGATGGGGGTAAATGACGCACTACGTGCCTTTATGGCGGTCATTTAATTAATTGCGCGCCAGTAAAATCACGCACTCACACAAAAGTGTTGCGTGCAATTCTTAAAATATTTGCGCGTGCTGGTCCAAATACCCGCGCACATGACTCCACTTAAATTTTAAAAAATTGCGCGATTTACCCAAAATTGCGCAACTTTCCTGTCTGCGCACACTTTCGGGGACAAATTGGACTTGGACCAAGAAAACGAGCTCGTCAGATCATTGAAATTGACGTCGTTCTTGTCCATGGTGGGTACGCTGAACATGTTCCAAGTTCCTCCGGACAACGTGACGGATCAAAACGACACTTTCAAACACACGTATATCCGGTGCGTCTTCTCTTCCCTTCTTCTTTCCCTGCCGCGTTCTGGGTACCCGAGTAATGCAGAGCGCAAGGAAGTGACGAGTTAGGAAGCAGGACAAAGACGAGGAGAGCGAAGGAGACGAGAAGGAGACTTGTTGAACTCTAATGATGAACCAAACAGAATATAATGTCCCGCCATCGACACACCGAATCTTCGAGGCCAATCGGCTGAGAACATCCATCCGTCCATGATCCATTCACCCATCCAAAGGTACCCGTGTTGTATGTGAAGGCTCTGATGATCATGGGCACGACTCTTATTATAGACAGCAAGTTCTGAAGAATATATCTTGCAAGGAAATACAGGATTGCCAATTTGAAGAAGTAAATTATGGTATCAGGATTTCATAAAAGCTTCCAAATTATATACAAAAACATGTTGGCACTGGTGCGATTAAATATGCATGCATAAGGACTATGGACGACGGCGAGGCAAGTAGGGTGCTACGGGTAATACGGAATTTGAGAAATAGGGGTTATAACTAAATGAATATCCCATACCGTATATATTTTAGACTTCTTCACTGGCAGTAGGATTTCGGATATTTGTGCCATCAACTTGAGGTAATTCTTGAATCCCAGAGCTGCTGTGATTTTGAACAGCGGCTGCAAAGGCACTAACAACGGTATCACTTGGTTCTGAGATCATATTGGTTGAATACTCCTCGGTTGAATCCTTCTTTTTCAATTCGAGACGAGCAACCATGAGGGTCGGTGCAAATGCCTATAAAATCAATTCCTGGTGATCAGAGAGGCTCCGCAAGGGGATTCACAATCCACCTACGGTTGTGATAGCCATAACTGCATTGATATATAATTGTGCATTGAGGGCAGATGCTGCAGACGCCAAAACTGCTGAGCTACTATTGACGAACGTGATGATTGCGTTCATCAATGTTGAGCAGGAGTATAAGGCAGACGATTCTATCGTTATTTCAGCAATTTGCGTGAATTTTCTTCGAGCCTTCTGATCCACGGTTTTTGAGGAATAGATTTTGATGCCAATTGCAAGTGACACAATCATACTCGTTGCAGCTGTCACACACTGACTAGTTGCATACAGGATGTTGGTCTGCTGCGTAAATTGATCTGCCTGATAGCGCAGTGGCTCTAGGAAAATGAGAAAATACATGACAATTATGGAAATGGTCATCACTGCAAAACTATATCAATGTACAATTCGGAATACACAGAGACATTTGAATTACCAATTTCAACAATATAAATACCCAGAAATGCAAGTGTGATGTATTTCCGGCCACGAAAAAGGTGCCAGGAACGCCATATCTAAAATTATTGTCAGCAAGATGAAGTAATACAGATCATGTGATATTTACGAGTAAACCATCGGCAAGAACCTGACCTAATCCTGTCAATATTGCAACTATGATGGTTTCTGCAGCAGTAGCCTGGTGAAACGCGGTCAAATAAAAGATATCAGATCTGGTGTTGGCCTCTTCTCCCGCAAAGCAGGCAACTGTAAAAAGCCAGTTCGCGATCAAAACTCCAAGAGTGCAACCAAACAGTCCTGCCAGAACGCTAGTAACCACTTTTTGACGTGGCTGGGACCTGCGTGCTGTAAATTGATTAGCATTTCGTGCCTTCCTCATGCAGCATGGCCCCACAGTATATTCGAAATGTTATCCAATAAAACCCAATATAGGCCCCTATGGATAGTTGTTCAGCCATGTTACATTCCACAAAATCAGTACTTACCTGCAAGAAATTGAAACAACAATGTTGAATTTAAGTTACCACTAATAACTGAATTTTGAAATGATATGGGGTAGGCGACATTGCCCAGGGAAGACATAATGGGTCGTAGTTCTGTAATACCCTAAATCAAGTAGTCACTGTCTTTAAGTACTATTACGAGCGTCTATTCTGAGGGCTTGAATCAAGTTGCCAAGTTACACTAAGATCTACGTCACGTATCAAAAAGAGCGAGCCATATGATATTGTTATGATAATTTATTAGTAGAGATACAGGCTTCAATCGGTATATCAGCACCAGCACAGAGACTGAGAACAACCGAAACTCGAAGCCTCGATGAACAGACTAAGTTTGATCTTCAGCTGTACCTTGAGGAATGTTACTACATACCTGACACAGGAGTTTCCCATACCGATGGAGAAAGAACGTAGTGATCCACAACAGGCAAAGCATATGCATCATTGATCAACATTCAACACCTGTTTAGTAAATGAATAGATCCCCACACAAACCCCAGAGCGCAAGCTATACATGTCACCGAGGAAGCGCCCGGTCCCGAAGGGCGTGAATGATCGATGAACGTTTCCAGCCGCTCTGACAGTCAGTTATATCCGCAGGGCATTTACTAACTTGAAACAAGAACAGTACGTTCGAAGACGTGGAGGAGATATATATGTTCCTCGAACCCGATGTCGAAAGAGGTGATAAGGTTTGTCCATGTCCATGTCCAGGTTCTGGGACAGACAAACGGAAACTAGTCGGGACACGTGCCTTGAACAAGAGACATAAGATACAAGTAATTGAAGACTGAAGCAAAAAAAAACAGTACATTTGAAGGAAGCATAAATAAAAACGAATAGAAACTACTAACTAGATCTGAATTAACACACACACACGATTGAAATGTCTGATTGATTGCTAATTTCCAAATCCTTCTGGTTCTTCAACCCACACTCAGCGCAGGCACTACAGCCTATCGGGTGTCTAAATATCCTTCTCCGGCGATAAGCAGTTTGGTTACCAGACTCTGGCAGGCTACAAGAAGAGATATGCCAACGATGAAACCCAAGCCAATTTTCCGGTCCAGATGGTCTCACTGAAAACTTGCAAACGTGATATTCAGTGCGAATAGGGGTAGATATGCACGTCGATGTAATGAATTTGTGGTGTAATCTGGAAAGGGGAAGAAACTGACGAATTCGCGTAGATGTGGACAGGATTGAGGAAGTTCGGTAGCGTGTGAGGAATTAAACCGGCTCGGTGAGATGCCGCGAGTGCGCTCGACAAATGCACTTGACACATGATTTGACAGGCTCCGCCTGATTCGGACTTGACAAGCATTTGTGATGTGGGTAATCTGATTTTAGTATCTTTCTTTCTCTTTCTTTCTAGTTGAAAGCACCGTTTGGGTTCTGTTGACCTCAATCCACCCTTCAGCTTCCCTGCCTGGACGTACTGCACAGAAAGGAATTGAATTAAAGCGAGGACAGACCAGACAATGTGCCAGCACCACACGCAGAGCCGCGTACAGTTACCCGATCCATATCCACCCCCTCCCGGAGAGCAACGCAGCCCCCCGTTCGTCGTCATCTGCAAATGTCAGCGTACAGTTTATCTGCATCATCATCCTCGACGACGACGACGATATCAAGGAAATCAACATCACCTCACAGACAGACTCCATCATCACCTAACGCTCAAGTCAGCGTCAAAGTAGACTTTGACTTTAACTTATTCGCTGTCGTTGCTATTCCCTATTCTTGTTCTCTTCGTTCTCTTACCCCCTCGTCTCATCCCTCCTCGCCCACACCGAAAAATGCCTCAAGCCAAAAACCAAGCACCAGGAAACGCACGCACGCTCTGCCTCGCTCCTCGTCGCACGCATACACCCACACTCAAGCGCAGGCGCAGAAGATCATCCCGCTCCCGATGACTTCTCCCGGGAATGACTCAGAGTCAGAATCTGAAAGGGGGGTCTTCCTCCGCATCTTCCGCATCATCGTCTCCCTGTTGTTTCTCTTCACCATCGTCTACCTCTACTTGTTCCGTGACGTTCGCGACATCCGCATCCAGTCATACTTCGACCTCGATCTCCTTCCCCTCACCGTACAAATCCGCCAACCCATGAAACAGCACAAGCACAAGCACCCATGCACGCGCACTCCTCCGCGCAACTCAAACGCAACCTCATGCCTTCACAAAGAACAAATCGTCCTCCTCGTCATTGCTCCTCGCACATGTTCAGGCCGGTATCAGTATCCCCGTTCCTAGCACCGTTCCTAGCACCAATGCCCAGAGGCGCGTGAGGAAGGACTCTGGGTCTGTCCAATGGAATGGGAATGGGAACGTGGGCGTGGGCGGGTTGAGCGTTACGAGACCGGTTGCTATCCCTATTCCCATTGTCGCAGATCGGAATCGGAATCGTGTGGGTGGGCATGGGCAGTCGCAGGAGGGGATGTCGCAGGAGGGGGAGAAGATAATCCCGGTGCCTTTGTCTGCTGCTGCCGCTCAGCACGTCGTCGCGCCTCCATCGCCATCGCCATCGACTGTTGTTGTTCTCCCAGGGGCGCAGGTCCAGTTCCAAGTGCAAATGCAAATGCAGATGCATGTCGTGCATACTCCGATTCCGCCTCCAATTCCTCAAGATTCCGTCCAACATGAACGTTGAACGCGAACGCGACTCGGATACCAAGTCTCTGGAACGACGCCAACATCAACGAGACACAGATCAAAATCACTATCACGATATGACCCTGCTCAAGGCGATCGACTCTCTCCTCGATGGCGTTGGCGTTGGGAAGCAAATGCAAAAACAGGTGGAAGCCCAACAAGACACCCCACCATACTCCCTCCCACCGCCTCCTTATTCCACCACCGTTTCACCTCCCCCTTCGTCTCCTCTATCCTTGTCCTAGCCGAGAAGAAATGACCCCTACCCGTACCGGTAGACCCAAAATTTGTGATCGTCGTTCCTAAACCTATCAGAAGCGGCGGGGTACCCATTCCCGTTTCCGTGTCTCTACCTGTTGTCGCGTTGTCGTCATCGCATTCTTCTTCTCGCCTCGCCATGCTCAGTCCCCGTCCCCGTCCCAGCAGCGACACGTCCAACACGTCCAACACCCCGCCGTCCACGAATCTCATCCTCCGCGCTCAAGCTGCTCGTGTACCTCTATTACACGGTCATGTATGGCGTGGACAGGTGGTATGGGCGGGATGTGATGGGTAGGCGTGGCTTGAAGTGATGACTAGTGCGGGCACGGGTGTGGGTGATGGAAGTGGAAATGGAAATGGAAACGGAAAGGAGAAGAACGCAAACGTGAATGGGTCTGGCGACTTTGTGCGCTTCCCACTAGTCGAAGTCGAAGATGACGTCGGGGATGCAGAGAAGAATCCGAAGGAGAAGATATGCACATACAGCACCGCCAAAGCCGAGCAAGCTGCCCAGCTGTATATGCAAGATGCGTTGCTCGCGATTCGCCTCCGGGGTTTTTTGAGAGCTCAGGATGTGAATCAGCGGGAGCTGGATGTTCGGTTTGAGGGTGAGGGTGAGGGTCGTGCAGAGGAAGATGTGCGTGTAGAGGAAGAGGAAGAGGATGGTGCTGAAGGACCAGAGACGATCGTGGTGCATAAGGCTCTGGGGGATGATGTCGTCGATGTGGAAGAAGAGGAAGACGAGAAGATCGTAGCCGAGCATGCCCACGTTCAATATCAACTCCAACCTTCGAATGGGAAGGAACAGGGAAAGAGGAAGACGCCAATGAGAGGTTCGCCTGAGCCTCCGAAGGTTTCTAATTGCAAACCGCGTCCGCTACGCAGAAACAAGAGCAGCAGCGTGCTGTCCTCCCTCCGTCGTATATGATCGTGTTTCTGACGATGACGCACCGGAGGAGTCCGCCCAGGTGCTCTTCTTCTCCCCTTTCCGCGCATTCTGGCTTAGGCTTAGGCTCAAGAAGGAAGAGTGGGTTGGGTGTGTGTGCCTGGGTCGCTGATGTGGATGAGAAAGGAGAGGTGGAGGAGGAGTTCGATTTGGTTGATTATTACGCTGGGTCGGAATATTGAGTTGAACGTTGGGCGGATGTTTCTTTTCTTTATTCGGGAGGATGTGCATGTGAGTACCCTCTACTCTTTCTCTTTTGATGTTTGTTTTTGTGGATGAGTTGGTCTGATATGATGATAATAGGTTCCATCTGACGATCATTTGACCTACCTATTAGACTGACCCTTTCACAACGCGAACCAGAACTCGAATATCACGCATCAATGGCTTCTTGAGTCGGTTCGTTCATTGCCTTTTTGGGTTGATGTTCATGTTCGTCGGATTGGTCATATCGCCCTCTCATTTTCATTTCATTTCATTTTGTTTAGTCTTCTTTCTCATCCGTTTTCCTTTTCCTTCGTATCTTTCTACGTTTTTTCGGTCTCTTCTCTTCTCATCTTTTTCTCTTATCCCATTCCACTGCCTACACGCACGCACGCGCACGCGCCTTCTAGCTTGACGCATTTTATTCACGACCTTACCGGTGTACCCCCTACACGGCCTTGGCCTTGGCCATTGCCCATCCTGTAGGATATGCAGGAGCGTAGCGCACACGCTCCAGTCCAGTTCCGCACTTCCTACTAGCCTACTGGGAGCGCACGGTTGTTCTTGCTGTTCCTATTGTTGCCTACGTACGACCATATGGACCAACATAATAAACTCTGGCTGTTTCTCTGATTATTGATTTATATAATTCTCCAAGTCGAGTCGAGTACGACTCGAGAACGTGAGCTCACGGGGGGGCAGATGATAAAGGCGTTAATGGACTGCGTAGGCAGAAATGAGAATGCTAACTGTTTCGAGTAGAAGTAGGTCTGAGTAAGAGAAATCGGGATTTTAACAAATTTTATCTGGCCAAAGGAGACCGCAATTACTGGCGTTTTTGTCTTTGACGTATTGGCTCGGAAATTTAGAAGGCGTTATGGGAAAATCTATTGCTATAATTAAAAGCAGAAACATGTCTTAAATTAGGGTATCGAAATTCAGAGATGTTGGCATTGGTGCGAATAAATATCCATCATTGCAACATAAGGATCGTGGACGACGGCGAGGCAAGAAAGAAGCTATGGTAATACCAAAATTGAGAAAAAGGGGTTATGGCTGAGGGTATATCCCATACCGTATATATTTTAGACTTCTTCAGTGGGATTTTGGATGCTCGTAGCATCAAGAGGTACTTCTTGAATCTCAGAACTGTTGCGATTTTGAGCAGCGGCTGCAAAGGCACTAAAGACTCTGTTATCACTTGGTTCTGAGATCATATTGGTCGAGAACTCCTCAGTTGAATTCTTCTTTCTCAATTCGAGACGGACAACCATGAGGGTTGGCGCAAATGCCTATCAGATTGATTCAAGGTGATCAGAGAGCCTCCGCAATGGGATTCATGATCAACTTACAGTTGTAATTGTCGTAATTCTATCTGCATATAATGCTGCATTGATGACAGATGCTTCAGACACCGACATTGTGGAGGTAATATCGGCAAACCAAATTATTCCGGTCATTAATGTTGAGCAGGAGTACAAGGCCGAGGATTCTATTATTATTTCAAAGATTTCCATGTATTTTCTTCGGGCCTTGTGATTCATAGTTGTTGAGGAATAGATTTCGATGCCAATTGCAAGTGACACAATTATGCTGGTTGTAGCTATCAGACACTGGCCAGTTGCAACCAAAATGCTGGACTGCAGCCCAAATTGATCTGTCTGATAGCGCAGTGGGCCTAGGTCATTCAGAAAATCCATGAGAATACATGCAATGGCCATCACTGTAAAACTATATCAATGTACAATTTGGAATCCATATTGACACTGGAATTACCGATTTCAACAATATAAAGACCCAGAAATGCAAGTGTGATGTATTTCCGGCCACGAAAAAGGTGCCATGCACGCCATATCTAAGATTCTTGTCAGAAAAATGAAGTAGTACAGCTCATACAATATTTACCAGCAAACTATCCGCAAGAATCTCACTTAATCCCATCAATACTTTGTTTGTGATATCTGCTGCAGGGGGTGGAGCAGTAAAATTGATCAAATAAAAGATATCATATCTAGTGTTGGTCTCTCCTCCAGCACAGTACACAGCTGTCAAAGCCCAGTTCATGATCAACAATCCAAGAGTGCAACCAAACAGTCCTGCAAGAACACTAGTAACCATTCGTCGACCTGGCTGGGACCTGCATGCTGGAAATTTATTAGTATTTCATCCCTTCCCTATGCAGCATGCCCCCACAATAAATTCGAAAGGTTATCAAATAAAATGCGATATATGTTCCTATGTATAGTTGTTCAGCCACGTTACGTTCCATGAAGGCAGTACCGTACTTACCTCCAAGAAATTGCAACATCAATATTGAATTTAAGTCAGCGCTAATGATGGATTTTTGGAATGATATGGGGAAGGTGTCATCGCTCTGAGAAGACATAATGGAACGTGGATCTGTAGTACCCAAAGTCGAGTAGTTGATGTCTTTAAGTACTATTACGAGCGTCTATTCTGAGGGCTTGAATCAAGTTGTCATGGTACACTAAGATCTATGTCGCAGATCAATGAGAGCGAGCCATGTAACATTGTTATGATCCAACCTTGGGAGAAATACAACCTTCAACCAGTACATCAGCACGAGCACAGAGACTGAGAACAAGTCTCGTAGCTTTAGTCATTTCCAAGTGCCATACACTATCATGATAGTATTGGGCCCTAATAGTAAGACCTCCCTGGAAGCTTCTAGGCATCCATCTCATATGCTTAATGCGGCATTCCCGGCATCATCTTATCCTTAAGAGACATCAGCAGATATATTGAGTCTCACGTTGATCTGAGATCACAAGTTCTCAACTCAAATCCCGAACAGTTCACTAGTACTGCAGTTGCTAATATCTGTAACCTATACTGAGCTATCATATCAAGCCTGGACAGAACTTGAAGCCCCGATGAATAGACTAGGCTTGATCTTCAGGGTACTTGGGGGCTCGGTGGATGCAGACAGCTTGATTGTGCTCGAGGTGAGATCGATACTGTGACGGTCAAGGTCATTGTCACCATGTTACGCGTTATGTTTCACTTTACATTATATTATATATATTTGTAGCTTACCTTGTCTTGTATCTTCGTCGAATCAACTCACATCCTTCGTTGATCCCAAAACCTGTTTGTTATTCTCCTTGCTCAGACTTGACCGTAACAGATATGAGACACCTTGCGGGAACGGTACATGGGAATTCAAAATGGAATGTTTGAGGGGAGATGGCGAAGTAAGTTGACATACCACCGAAGGTTGTACAGTCGCCTTTACTGGGAGGAGACGGGGATTCAGCGCGCGAGGATCTTCACTCCGACGTGTGCTTGTGTGCCGTGGCACTACCGAGGCTGTGCATCTGTCTTATCTTTAGTATGAGCCGTGTCTTTGTGACAATCCGTGCGTGTGTGACTGAGTCCCACAAACTATGGAAACCCGGACTGTCAAGCTTCGAAACGTGTAGCCAAACAAGACCGGCATGCGTTGCCGAACATTCTTGGCTCTTGGCACATGGAAACCAAATGATGAGTGTCCATATGGACGCACATCAAAGCGCATCAGCGTGCGTGCACTTGCCTTTTTGGACTTTCAACATCGTCCTCAACGTTCCCGCACAACGAGATGGATTTTTTACATTTAAAAATGGGGGTGTGTAAATTTAATTTAATGATAAGAAAAGGTTTTCTACACGGCACTGCGAGGCACGTCCAAATCAATCAGTCGGAGTTTGAACTGTGGTAAATCGCACTTAGAGAATAGATAGACTACATTGCAGGCGCACAAACTGTCTGGCAGTAGTTCTTGGTAATATGATGATACTAGGTCATGTATTATATGTCCATACTGCTGTAAAGGAGTTCAGAAAGCACGCTGAATGTTGTTATGGTGTCAGTCAATGACTTGTGGGCAGTCGATCAACATGACAAATGGAAGCGTTTTGGTTTGGCACTTCATACCGGCATTGATCCATTCGCAGGCAAGATTCTGTGGATTAAGATATGGTGAACGAATAGCAATCCAAAGCTGATCGGATCATATTACTTCGATGCAGTGGAAGATTTAGGCTGTAAATGGTTCCCAACTTATCCTCATATACGAACCAGCTAATAACTCAATTTTACACGCATTTTAGTTATGCCTCTTATAACCCAGAGTGATCTCGGCTCGGAGAATTATGGTGTTGCGAATGTGCAAACGTTTTTGCGTCAAAGGCATGATCCAAATCTCGTAGGAACCATCCAACATCGCTGGATGCGTCAGAAGAACGTGAAACCAGGGGTAACTTGGTCTCAATTGCGTCGATGATGACGAATTCGAAGTAGTAGAGGCTCAGTTCACTAACGACGATGACGACGACGGAGAACAGGACGAAAGAGATGAGTGGTAGATGATACTAAAATACTTCAATAAATTTTGTCCGTGCCCAAGATTATTTGCGCCCCTTTTTTCACACTGAGTTAAAGAATATATTGAGCAGTTTAAGACGAGTACAGAGTATATTACGGGGAACAATGACATGATAGCTTATATAAATAAGAAACCCGTAGATACATGTATGCACAGGCAAGCAATATTACTTTTTTAAGTCCGTTTTACCACGGAAATTGAAGGTTGAGTTGCATTTTTTAATTGGGTAGATACTTTTGTTCGCTATTAATGAGCCGTAGGCTCCAATATGAGTACCAAACACTGTTCCCAAAGGCGCAAAATTATGCTGTCGGCGATCCCAAAGAGCGACATTTGATCCAAGTCCAGTTTCCCACGGCCTCAAGCGCTGATTTCCGTGCGTCTTGTAATGACTTGGAGAAAACGCTTGGTGATATATTTAAAAAAAATTATTAAACATACAAATATGCATACTATATACTCTACTATACACTTCCCTGCTTTTAAAAAAGAGAATATCCATCTCATTGTGCGGGAACGTTGAGGGCGATGTTGAAAGTCCAAAAAAGGCAAGTGCACGCACACTGATGCGCTTTGATGCGCGTCCATATGGACACTCATCATTTGGTTTCTATGTGCCAAGAGCCAAGAACGTTCGGCAATGAATGCCGGGTTATGTTTGTCTATAGTACAAGTTTCGAAGCTTGACAGTCCGGGTTTCCATAACAAACCAGTGTTTCCAGAAAGTTGGGTCCATTGGGTCACAGGTCCAAATGGACCTTGTACCTTGTACCTGAGCTTTGGACCGCCCAATGCGATTTTGACTCGCAATGCACTGAGATTATACCCAAATCTTGTACCACCATTAGACCATGTATGCACCTCATTTTTCCGAGCCAAAACCTGCGCGTGACAATGCATGAACATCGTTTAGACTTGAATAATGGGTACCCTTGATTTCAACCTACCATCAATGATCAGGTGAGCTGGTCAGCTTCAAAACTCTAGTCAACATCATGAAACATGGTCTGCTTGCCAAAGAAACTATCACTGAGATGTCGGTTAACGGTGATGGACAACCCCGTGGGCCATCCTATAGCACTTCGGACAAAAGCGAATCAACACTTTAGGAAGAGCATTGAATGTGGGCTTTGAAAAGAGGTTAGGCATTTTGTGGGCTTGAGGAGTTGCAAGAAGAAAGAGACTGCCGCTAGCCAAGGAGGAATAGGAAATGACGGATACAGGATGTTGAAAAATTTTTCATTCTTGTGTGGAAAGGAATATACATGATCATTAGCAGGAAAGGAGCTACCTCGAGTGACTACGAGTTCAAATTATCTGACAGAAGGACCCTACATATTTAACAAGTATGGGTGTTGAGAGAGGAGATGAGGGGAGGGGGAAAGAATGTGAGCGGGCACATCATCAACGCCAGACATGCCGACGAAGTGCCGGAGTGTCACATGCTGTGGCGGGAAAAACGGAGGCTCGTGACCACAGGCTCCAGGCTCCGTCCCAGCCGATCCGAACTTCTGTAGACCTCGACCAATCCAGATTCCAGGAAAACCCAGTCCGCCCAAACTATTGGATAAGCAATCCCACGTTAATTTCCTGGCAGAACCGCTTCTTTGGCGCGACGTGACAGGGAATCCCGTCTGAGAAGATGCGGCGTCCTTCGACATGAGCGGCGGAATCCTATAGATATTCAACTCCGCTTGGCCAGATAGCCTTGCTGATTGAGCAACTGAGTCATGATCGAGGAAGATGAGTGTTGAAATAAGATGATTTCATTACAATATGGCATTGATGTAGGTTTATAAACTCATACTTTTCAGAAAAAAACATCCTCGGATTTCAGCAACAATGCCTCAGTTGCGACTAAAAAAAGCGGAAAGGCACATCCGCCATCACGACGTCAAATGGCACTAATAATAAGACGTGGTAGTGTAGTGGTTGTGGTCCTTTTAACTCATAAGCCTCATACGTCTTAGTAGTACAGTGTTCGGTTCTCGATGGGGCCATTTTTTAGTCCAACCCAAGCACTAATTTTTTCCCACAGCAACGTTGACTTGGCTTTTTGGCTTAAATTCAGTGCTTGTACAACCTATTATGTGGCAGTTAATAAAAAGCCAAGCACTATACATAAGCTTGTTATATTTCAGGGAAGAAAACATATATTATAGCATAGCTTTTAATCGTATTTGATATGTACCCCCAGGGCCCGTATGCTTTGAAGGACTTCGACACAATGAAAGTTCCGCAATCTCAGGCCGTCTCGGCAG
>OZ024848.1:3399009-3439361 GCA_964017145.1 Agrocybe praecox | reverse complement strand
TTTTCGACACAAAATACATATTTTACAAGTCCCCTGACTCATCTACCCAGCCCAATCCGTGGTGCTTACCTTCTCTCACCATGGGTATTTGTGCGGAGTACATGCGCATCGTACATTAAATCCGAGGCGTCAAACGACATCAAGTTGTCCTCTGCTAACATAGATCATCTCACCGATCTCGTCTTCGCATACTATGCCCTCCCGGAAGTTATAGCACCGAAGAGCAGATGGTCTACCTCGCCCCCGTTAACGCACCTTCAGGATGGTCTGGCGGACTCGACGGTGTTATAAATCGAGTGCTGGTTTTACTTAACAAAATATTATTCAGACAGTAGTAACGATGAAATATTTATGAAATTTTCTCACTGCCTTTTCTCTCGCATTCTGCTCACCTCGGGCTCTACATAAGTAATGTAAATTAATGGGATTACGATGGGTTGGTTTTTAAAAAGAGATCATGTATTGGAATGTGATAGCTTTTGAGCTATAGCAATCACATTCTAATTTTGTATTCTTGGGACGAGGTATTCTCGCTTTGTACACTCTCAACGATCTTCATCACGCAATTATCAATGTATTCAGGGCATATAAATACCATACCACTGGTACAACACATATTCACCCAAAAAAAGCAGCTCAAGATGCCCGAATTTAGGCGTTAGAATGGATATGCCTGCAAGCGCGTCGGTATGAAGTAATGCTATTTTTAGGCGTCCTGGCTAAGCGGTTGGACAGAATTTGCGCTGCTGAGGCACATACTGCAGGAACAAACCCAATATTTACATGTATTGGTAGCTAAGCTGCATCCTTATTTGTAGTAATCTTTTAATGGTGTTTGGTGTATAAAGACGGAGGAATGGATAACAAATAACCCATAACTTGAACAGTTTATCGGGTTCATTAAGTCTCCATCCCAAAACTTATAGGATATGACTTTAACACTTGAATACACTTTATAAATTTATACAGATACACATGATTGGTATCCAAAACAAGCGTATTTGACGCTTCTAAGACGAGGATAACGTGCCGGGTCAATACTATGCAGGATATCTTTGGAATAATTCACTTAATAGGATCCATACAGCCGGTATGTCCCTCCAGAAAGCCTCTGTATATCTATTCATTAATTTACATCGCTTATTTTGGGCCAGAGGTATGTGGAATGCGAGAGAAAAAGCACTGAGTCGTGTCACTGTGCTCAAGAACCTTGTTCTTAAAATAACTTGCCAAAAAAGGTCGTTCCACTCCGTTTCTTCACATGTAAAGTCTTAAATTATGATTCTACTAATTTACATGAGCTTATAAAGGTGCTACGGTGCCTCAGAGGTGAGAACTGGAAAGTGGTCAAAAAAACTCGCTGCGTGGGATTTTTTGTGCAAACGGAGCACCATAGATTTTTGCTCTAAAACTCATTATTTACTATTCTACAGGTTTTACAATTGTTATATAGGGACTACGGTACGCGGGAGAGGTCAAACAAACATTTATGAGTTATCGGGGGGGGGAGCAGAGTTATCAGGGGGGGGGGGGGGGGGGGGGGGGGGCTATTTATGGTGCAAACGGCGCATCATAGTTCCCCATCGTACAAATCCACCAACCCACGAACCAGCGCCAGCATGAGCACATCCACACACGCCCTCTTCCGCTCAAGTCACCCCCTCGCGAAGAACAAGTCATCATCGTTGTCGTTGCTCCTCGCGCATGCTCAGGCCTCAGGCTGGTATCAGTATCGGCGTTCCTAGCACCAATGCCGAGGGGCGCGTGAGGAAGGATTCGAGCTCGGTGAGAGGGAGATGACGCAGGAGAGAGAGAATGTCGACGCCTTTGTCCGCCACTGCCGCTGAGCTCAGCACGTCTTGCCTCCGTCGCCATCGCCATCGACTGTTGTTATGCCAGGGGCGCAGGTGCATGCCCAGGTCCAAGTGCAGATACATGTCGTGGAGACTCCGCCTCAGAATCCACAGCTTCTCACAGGTGCTCACGCGGACGGGGATACCGATACCAAATCTCTGGATCACCACCAACTTCGACGAGAAGCAGATGGTGATGCGATCCTGCTCAAGACGAGTTGGCCCTGCGTGCGTGAACCTGTCGGACACTTTTCTTATTCCTTCTTCCCTCCTTCCCCCTCCATTCCTGTCCCTTTTTCCCGCTCCCCCCTCTATCCTTCCCTCCCCCCGCCCTTCCTCCCTTCAAACTGGATTGCGTATCGGACTCCGTCGGATCGAACGTTCCCCAACTCGGGTTTACGACCACCTGCACAAACGACTACCTACACACAACACAACACAACACACGATACGCAACTTGATCACTTGGAATTGGATTATCATCCTTTTGTTCTTTCTTCTTCCTTTGCTTTATCTTTATTAGCATTTCATGCCCTCTTCATGCACCATACACCCACAATAAATTCGAAATGTTATCAAATAAAATCCAATATATGCTCCTATGTATAGTTGTTCAGGTATGTTATGTTTTATAAAGGCGGTGCTTACCTCCCAGAAATTGTAGCATCAATGTTAAATTTAAGTTACCGTTAATAAGGGAATTTTGAAATGATATGGGGACGGTGTCATCGCCCTGGGAAGACATAATGAAATCTGGGTCTGTAATAACCTAAGTCAAGTAGTTGCTGTCTATAAGTACTATTACGAGCGCCTATTATGAGGACTTGAATCAAGTTGCCATGGTACACTTTGCGCATCAACGAGAGCGCGCCATATCACATTGGTACGATCCAGTCTCAAAAGGGATTGAGCATCTAACGAGTGCTATCAGCACAAGCACCGAAACTGAGAGCAAGTCTCGTAGTTTTAGTCATTTCCAATATGTTTAAGCGCTACACGCTTGCACATCGTGATGTTTTGGACCCATGATATCCAGACCTTCCCCGAGAGCTTCTAGGCATTCATATCATATGCTGAATTCACTGCACCATGTTATCCTTAAGAGATATCAGCAGATCTATTCGGTTGCACGTTGAACTGAGATTAATTTTCAACTCAAATCACGAACAGTTACTCCATTGTTATGTTCAACTGCAGTTGCTAATATCTGCAACCTATACTGAGCTAGCATATCAAGCCAGGCCAGAACCCGAATCCTCGACGAACAGGCTGACAACTGGGCACGCGCTCTTAAATATTTATGAGTCATCCGGCGTACTTGGGTGCATTGATGTATATCTGTGCATACTGTTCGAATACACATGTGACTTGTACCCTCAAATATTATGTTTTACTCGGGGCTGAGGAAAGATTATCACAGCCTCCTTTAAAAGTGGATAAATAGTAATTTACAAGTTCGTTATTGAAGTAGAAATGAAAAAATAAAATAGAAAATAACAAAACTGGTCGTAAGGTCTGAGCGGTAATCTCAGGATAGTAGCACAATTGGCTGGATTACGACGTAGCATGCACATCGAGACCTGGAATTGACAAAATACTGATGGGTCCACGCGGTGTATTGTATTCTGTCCCGATCGAACATCGATGTGGGACGTGGATGCAAGTCATTAGGAATGGGAAAGATAAAGCGAAAGGATCAATCCTATCGAGCGACATGTCCCGCTGGTTGATCATATAGACCTATATCAATCATGTGTACGAAGTTTAGAAATATAAAAGATATACATATATAGATGGACGTTGGAGGGCCGCATCGCCATCCTACTAAAACGTTGACCATCCGACGATAGTGTAGTGTATTGGTAACCCTTCTGCAAGTAACCCAGGTCAATGTATAAGCAGTCTGTGTCTATGCTTTGCGTACGCGTACATAGGGAGCTTGCGACTCACGAGTTAAAGAGGATCTGAGATCTGGCGTTGAGACCTGTCCGATCCATTCATATTTGTCATCCAAGGGCCCTATAATGCATAGAATAGATACACAAGCGTGTTAAATTGAAGTTTAACACGAGTGTGAAGCGGGTGATACGTCCGTCCATGCAGGTATACATCGTATGCGTGCGTGCGAAGGTTCGATCAAACGAGGGTTAGTTAGTATCGATGAGTTTATACACTCATGCGTACGTGCCGGTGGAATAAATACGCCCATTTGAAAGGAAAAATGCATCGTTGCTCGAAGATTCAGAGCGGGTGCGCAGCTTCCAACATCAGATAAACGAACAGCGATTCGAGGATCAAGAGTTTTCAGGCCGGCGCGTTGGGGTATGTATGCGTATGATGAATCGTAAGAGGATGTAGCTAGGTGAGTATGAACTAGATAACAGAAGAAAGATGAGCGAGCTAGATGGGAAGAATTGACGCGAGTAAAGGAGACGGTACTACGTTCGAGTTTCGGACCTCGGGTGTCAGATTTGAGCTTGAAACTCCGATTGTTTCTCCGCTTATCTTATCTCAACGATTTCATCGATATCAAGATATCAATTCTTTTCAACTCCTGGCACTGGATTTAAAGGTATACGCTCAGCAGGAAGAAGACATTCATAAGAGTCCAGGAATTCCGATTATCATTTGTTCGCTCCTCGTCAGGATCGACACGTATGCATTTCCAACGATTCTTGGGACTAGGACACTCGATATGCGGACACGGACGCGCGAAACCCTAGGATGAGGCAACTTCGACATCGAATGACGAAAAGTGATGGAATAGTAAAAGAATTGTTTGAATAGATGAAGACTACACTGGAGGAAGGGGAGGGTTTATGTCGGTCGCGACATTGCCATGGTGCGCTCTTCTTTCATATTTGCCACTTCCCTTTCCTCATTCTTTAGTTCGAAAGGTGCTCAATGTAACTATGTTCGTCGCTATAATCTTAATATTGAGCGTGTTGGTACGCTACCCTCGGCCGCCCGCGTTTGCGTATCTTGTTCCTTTCTCCCATAAACAAGATCCTTGTGAGGGTCCTACGCACTAATACACAATTTATATCATCAGTTCGTCACCGTCCACACGTGGCTATTTTTGTCCTTCTACCCTATCTTTGGTATGAGCCAATTTGAATTTCCTCGAATTCGGCGAGCGTCGAGAGCATCTGATCGACGGGGAAGGAGGTCCAATGGACCAGACCTGGACTGGACCTTGGACCTACACGTGACGACAGAAATATTTTCCCTGGGGTCGCCAACAAGTCCAACGATGGTCTCTCCAGCACTTTGTCGCATTGTGTGACACTCATTGAAAATCTTTTGGACACTTGCCGCCAACTTGCCGCACGGAGTCATTGGAAATATATTAGGAGGGCTTTAAAAGTGGTTCAAAATACATCTTGAAATTTACATGACTAGTTATTCGTACTTAACAACCCGATAGGAAACAGGGATGTAATTTTTATCTATAGCTGCTTCGTCTATGCCGTAGACCCGTATACAGTGCTAGTGGGATTTCGACATGATTCATGGACGGCATGCGGCACGGTGTGCACTCACAGGTAAGCCGTGCAGTGCCGCAATCAAGTGGAAGGTTGACACCAAGTCTACGCATTGTCCAAGGAGGTGTCACGCTCGGAGATCAAGAGAATTAGAGAGGTCTGAGTGAGGGCTATCTCACATTATATTTCAGGTCCAAACCTGGTACAACTGGGGGCGCAGTCGTGTCTGACGTGCTATTAGTAGGTCCAGGTCTGAGGTACGTCCAAGATTTGAGGTCTAACTGGACCTGTGACCCCGTCGATCCGACTTTCTGCGAGCGTCGGCAGTGTTCAAAGTTGTTTGTGACAATCCGTGACTCCAAAACCACATATGTCACGTTTCTGAACGAAACCGCGGCCATCATTGATCAATCATGCTCCTCATCGTACAAATCCGCCAACCCACGAAGCAGCACGAGCACGAGCACCCACGCACTCCTCCGCTCAAGTCACCTCCTCGTGAAGAACAAGTCGTCGTCATCCCTTCTCCTCGCGCGTGCTCATGCTGGTATCGGTATCGGCGTTCCTAACACCAATGCCGAGCAGCGCGTAATGAAGGACTCGGACTCGGTCCAATGGAACGTGGGCGGGTTGAGCGCTACGCGACCTATCGACATTTCCGTTGTCGCGAATTGGAGGGAGAGGATGACGCAGGAGAGGGAGAGGATGTCGACGCGTTTGTCCGCTGCTGCCGCTCACCACGTCTTGCCTCTATCGTCATTGCCATCGACTGTTGTTGTCCTAGGGGCGCAGGCGCATGTGCAGGTCCAAGTGCAGATACCCATACCAAATCTCTGGATCACCAGCAACATCAACGAGATGTAAATGCAGATGCGATTCTGGCAAGTTGGCCTTGCTTGCGTGAACCTCGAAGTAGACTTCGGTTTTGATTTCGACCTGTCCGCGGTCGTCCCTGTTCCTGTTCCTTCTCCCTTCTCCCTCATCCCACCTCCTCTCACCCCTCCTCTCCAGCACCGAAAAACACACCGACCACCACCACCACACCCACACAGTTCTCAATCCAACGAACGAGCAGCAGCAGCAGCAGCAGCAGCAAACCCACGCACGCTCTGCCTTCCTCTTCTTCTTCCTTGCATGCGCACGCATATCCCCAGACTCAAACAGTACACGCGCAGGGCAGAAGAAAGTCATCCTGTTCCCGAGGAGTTGCCCGGGGAGTGATTTAATCGTTTGGTGGTTCTATTCTTCTCGTTGTCGTCTGCCTCCACTCCTTCCGCGACGTCAACGTCATCGTCTACCACCACACCAGCGACATCCATCTCTTCATCGTACAAATCCCCATCATCGTACAAGTCCACCCATGCAGGAACACAAACACACCCCCTCCGCTCAAGTCACCCACTCGCGAAAAACAAGTCGTTGTTCCTCGCGCACGCCCAGGCTGGTATCACCACCAATGCTGACCCATCAGCATCGACACAGAGGCGCGTGAGGAAGGCCTCGGTCCAATCGCTTGATAGTACCAGTAGTTCGAGCAAGTTGAGCACTGCGAAACCTGTTGTTATCCTTATTCCCGTCGTCGCGAATCAGAATCAGGATCATGTTGGTGGGCAATCGCAGGAGAGGAAGAGGATGGCGCAGTCGCAAAGGCGGACGGTGCAGGAGTGGGAGAGGATCATCCTGACGCCAACGCGAACGCCTTGGTCCGCTGCTGCTGCTAAGCACGTCTTGCCTCCATCGACTGCTGTTGTCCTAGGGGCGCAGGCGCAGATCCAGGTCCAAATGGATGCATGTCGTGCAGACTCTGCCTCTTCCACTCAAGAACCGTTCCAGCTCCTCACAGATGCGGATGCGGACAAGGACGCGGATTCCAAGAGAAACCCCCAACGAGACGCAGACGAAGATACGAACTCTAAAGACACGATATCGCTCAAGACAATCGACTCTCTGCTCGATCGCGTTGGCTTTGGCGTAGGGAAACAAAAGCAGGCGGAATCACAAGCTCAAGAACCCCACCATACTCCCTCCTACCGCCTGCTTATTCTGCCACCGTTTCTCATCATCATCCGAATTCCCCTCCTCCTCCTCCTCCTCCTCCTCCGTCTCCTCATCCGATCTTGTCGTCACCTCCTCGTATAGCTACGCACACAGACGACGACAGAGACCACCTCGTCCTAGCCGAGAAAAATCACCGTCTCTAACCCCTGTACCGGTAGACGAAAGGATCGAGATCATCGTTCCTAAACTCGTCAGAGGCTCTTCGTCCTTTATCGCTGCTTCTCAGTCCCACTCTCCCTCCTAGTCCCGGTCCCAGTCCCACCAGCAGCAGCGACACACCCAACCCCAGCCGCGACGTCTACGAATCTCATCTTCCGGGCTCAAGCTGCTCGTGTACCTCTATCGCATGGTCGTGTATGGCGTGGAGAGGCGGTATAGGCGGGGCGTGGCTATGGGTTCTGGGCGCGCCGTTGGTGCTGGTCCTGGAAAGGAGAACGCGAACGCGAATGGCGGCTTGGCGAGGTTCCCATGAGTCGAAGTCGAAGATGACGGGAATGAAGAAGGGATGAAGAAGGTCGGAGCCAGAGCCAACGAGAAGGAAGGTATCTGAGGGCGCAGGGTGTGGGTGAGCAGGAGCTGGATGTTCGGTTTGAGGGGGAGGGGCATGCGCATGCAGAGGAAGAGGAAGGACCAGAGACGATCGTGGTGCATAGAGCTCTGGGGGATGTGGATGGTAATGCATTGATGAGGTGGAGGAGGAGGAGGAAACAATCGTCGTTGAGCATGTTCGAATCCAAGCTTGGAGTGGGAAAGAGGAGGGGAAGACGTCGATGAGGGCTTCGCCTGAGCCTCCACAGGTTTCTAGTTCTCCTAAATCGACGTCCGCTACGCGGCAAAAACGACAGCAGCAGCAGCGACCTGTCCTTCCTACGTCGTACATGATCGTGTTTCTGACTATGAGGCATCGGATGAGTCCGGCGAGGCGCTCTTCTTCTGCCCATTCTTTTTCCTCCCCTTCTTCCTCTCATTCCGGCTCTGGCTCTGGCTCAGGGAGGAACAGCAAGTTGGGGGTGTGTGCGTGGGTCGCTGATGTGGATGAGAAAGGGGGAGAAGGAAAAGCGTGAGAGGTGGAGGAAGAGTTCGATTGTGCTTCGTTGGTTAATTATTATGCTGGGTTGGAGTATTGAATTGAACGTTGGGAGGTGTTTCGTTTCGTCCCTTTTCTTTGTTCGGGAGTACTTTGTGCATGACTTTGTCTGATATGATATTATATGATGATAGGTTCCATCCGACGATCATTATACGACGACCCTTTTAGAATCGCAACGCGGACCAGAACTCGAAGCTCGAAGTCTTCCCCACTTTCTTTTTCTTTTTTAAAATTTTATTATTGCCAGCACCAGCACCAGCACTTTCATCTCGTACGACGCCTCCTCTCGTCCTCCAGTTCCATGGACAATACGAGTAGATGCGTCGTCGAATGTTTTTTTTCGATTGGATCGAACGAATTTGTTGTGTTGCGCTGTGCTGCCTGCCTGCCTTGCATCTCACATCTCTGATGTTCGAGGTTTGATGGCCTGTTTTTTCCCCTTTCCCTTTCCGTTTTCTTTCCTTATGTGTCTATTACACATCAATGGCTTTTTGAGTCGGTTCGTTCGTTCTCTTTTGGGTTGATACAGATGTTCGTGTCGGTCGGATTGGTCATCTCATCTCCTCGTTTTGTTTTTGTTTTTTGGTCGTCTTTCTTATCGGTTTTCCTTTTCCTTCGTATCTTTCTGGGTTTTTTTGTCTCTTCTTCTCTTCTCTTATCTCGTTTGTGTCTCCCTGCTTTCGCTTTCTCATCATCACCATCTTGTTATCCATCTATCGGTTCGTTATCCTCATTCTTTTTTTTAGTCCCTTCTTTCCTGTAAACAAGACCTACACATACACTCAAATACACTCACATACGTACTGTCTTTTCACTATGTCCCGTCTTGCGTCCTCTCCTCTACGCTCCTCCTCCTTGGATGGATTCTGGAATGAAAACCCCCGAGTCCGAGTCCGAGTCGAATCGAGTGGTTGGGTCGATGGGTTTTTCTCATCATTGCCTCACCTCGTCATCCATCATTACTATCACGATCACGACCTACGCTACGCTACACCCACGTCTCGACGACACCACCCACTGCCCGCATGCGCCTTTTAGCGTGACGCATGCTATTGACGACTTTATCGGTGTACCCCCCACACGGTCTTGTGCTTAGTCCCTTCTGCATGCACATGTATGTATGCGGGAGAGTAGGAGTAGCGCATACAGTCCAGTCCAGTGCGGCACTTCCACACATTGTCCTCCTGCCGGCCTACTGAGAGCGGAGCTTCGCGCCGCTATTCTTGCTTTTCCTGTTGCTGCCTACGTACGAGTACGAACCACTCTAATGATCAGGAATCAACGTCGATCCGTTTTATGACACACACCGACTACGTATACCAAAATCGCATACCTTAAATCAATCAATCCAACATTCGTTCTTTTACTTATATTTGATCGTAGCATGAAGACTGGGCATATCATAGTACCGCCGCAGCATTGACATTGATCCAGCTCTCGTTTGTTCGAGGCGAAAGTGAAAGTACTGTTCTTCACTGTGCCGACGACTCGAGCTTCTTTATGGACAGGAAAAAGCGACCACGGTGCTTCTTGCCTCTGGATTAGGATAGCAATTTCAAACACACGCACATCCCGTTCCTCTTCTCTTCCCTTCTTCTTTCACCTGCAGCGTTCTGGGTACATGAGTAATGCAGGGCGCAAGGAAGTAACGAGCTAGGAAGCAGAACGAAGAGGAGGAGAGCTAAGGAGACGAGAAGGAGACTGTTTGGACTCGCATGAGGAACCAATTCTATTGCTATAATCAAGAGCGGAAACATGTATTAAACTAGCGTATCAAATTCGAGGAAATCTTGCAAATTATATACGAAGAGATGTTGGCATTGGTGCGATTAAATAAACATGATGGCAACATAATGACCGTGGATGACGCCGAGGAAAGGAAGGTACTGTGGGTGATAGAGAATCAGAAAAATGGGTGATGGCTGAGGGTATATCCAATAGCGTATATATTTCAAACTTCTCCAGTAGGATTTCGGATGCTTGTGCCATCAAGAGGTACTTCTTGAATCCCAGAGCTGTTGTGATCTTGGGGAGCTGCTGCAAATGCACCAAGGATGTCATCACTTGGTTCTACGATCATATTGGTTGAATATTCCTCCGAGTCGGTTGAATTCTTCTTTCTCAATTCGAGACGGACAACCATGAGGGTCGGTGCAAATGCCTATCAAATTAATTCAAGGTAATCAGAGAGGCTCTGCACGCTGATTCTTAATGCACTTACCGTTGTAATAAACGTAATTCCACTGATATATGTACATGCATTGAGGAGGGATGGTACAGACGCCAAAACTGCGGAGCTACTAACGACGAACGTGATGATTGCGTTCATCAATGTTGAGCAGGAGTATAAGGCAGACGATTCTATCGTTATTTCAGCGATTCGCATGAATTTTCTTCGAGCCTTGTGGTTTACGGTTGTTGAGGAATATATTTCAATCCCGATTGCAAGTGACACGATCATACTCGTCGCAGCTGTCACACACTGGCTGGTCGCATACACGATGTTGTACTGCTGCCCAAATTGATCTGTCTGATAACGCTGTGGGTCTAGATAAAAAATAAAATCCATGATAATAACTGTAATGGTTATCACTGTAAAATTATATCAATGTATAATTTGGAATACACAGAGACATTGGAATTACCAATTTCAACAATATAAATGCCCAGAAATGCCAGTGTGACGTATCTCCGGTCACAGAAAAGTTTCCAGGAACGCCATATCTAAAATTCTTGTCAGAAAGATGAAGTAATACAGGTCGTACAATATTTACCAGCAAACCATCCGCAAGAACCTGACCTAATCCTCCTAATATTGAGGTTGTGATATCTACTGCAGGGGTAACCTGGTTAAACACAGTCAAATGAAAGATATCATATCTAGTGTTGGCCTCTCCTCCAGCAAAGCAGGAGGATGCATAAATCCATTCGATGATAAGAATTCCGAGAGTGCACCCAAACAGTCCTGCAAGAACACTGGTAACCACTCGTCGACCTGGCTGGGACCTGCATGCTGTAAATTGATAAGTATTTCATGCCTTTCTCTCACGCAACATGCCCCCACAATAGATTCGAAAAGTTGTCAAATAAAACCCAATATATGCTCCTAGGTATAGTTGTTCAGCCACGTTACATTCCATAAAGGCAGTACTTACCTGCAAGAAATTGAAACATCAATGATGAATTTAAGTTACCGCTAATAAAGGAATTTTGAAGAGATACAGTGGCGTATATGTCATCGCCCTGGGAAGACATAATGGAATGTGGTTCTGTATTGGCCCAAGTCAAGTAGTCACTGTCTTTAAGTACTATTACGAGTGTCTATTCTGAGGGCTTGAATCAAGTTGTCATGGTACACTTTGCGCATCGACGAGAGCGAGCCATGTGACATTGGTACGGTCTAGTCTCAAAAGAGATTGCCAATGGCCATCTGGCCAGTCAGCACAAGCGCGGAAACTGAGAATATGTCTCGTAGTTTTAGTCATTTCCAATGATTTTAGACACTATCTTATCCTTAAGAGACATCAGCAGATGTATTCAGGTGCATGTTGATCTGAGATTACTTCTCAACTCAAATCCCGAACGGTTGACTAGTATACATATGTTACTTTCTACTGCACTGTTGCTAATATATGTAACCTATACTGAGCTATCATATGGAGCCCGGCCAGAACTTGAAGCCTCGATGAACAGACTAAGCTTGATCTTCCGCTGGACCCTGAAGAATGCTACTACCTGACACAGGAGTTTCTGATACCTGTTCAGTCGACGAATAGATATCTACACACATCCCAATACGCAAGCAATACGTCTCACTTAGGAAGCACCGGACCCCCCAAGGTCGTTAATGATCAATGAACGTTCCAGGGGCTCTATTAGAATAGTCAATTATTTCTGCAGGGCACTCACTAACATGAAACAACCACTGCAAATCCGAAGGGGTGGAGGTGATATATAAGTCCCTTGAACCTGATGTCCGAAGAGGTGATCAAGTTTGTCCATGTTCATGTCCGTGCTATACCGGGACGCGCATGTTGGCCAGTGGGTTCAAAAAGCTGTACTTGGGTGCTCGGTGGGTGCAGATAGCCTGGTTGTGTCACTCGAGGTGAGGTTGATACGGGAGACTCTTTGCGGAAACGGTACATGAGAATTCAAAGTGGGATGTTTGAAAATGAGGCGAGATGGCAAAGTACAAAGTTGGCGTCTGATCGAAGTCGAACGTTGTACAGTCGCCTTTAGTAGGAGGAAACAGGGACCCAGCGAGGATCTTCACCCTAACGTGTGCTTGCGCGCCGTGGCAGTACCGCTGTGCATCTGTCTTATCTTTGGTGTGAGCCGATTTGAATTTCCTCGAATTCGGCAGTTCGGCGAGCGTTGACAGTGTTCAAAATTATTTGTGGCAATCCGTGACTAGTGACTCCACAAACCAGACGTGTCTGAACGAAACCTTGGCCATCAATCATACTCCTCATCGTACAAATCTGCCAACCCACGAAGCAGCACCAGCACCAGCACATCTACACACGCCCTCCTTCGCTCAAGTTACCCCCTCACAAAGAATAAATTTCTGCTCCTCGCGCACGCTCAGGATGGTATCAGCATCGGCGGTGCTTCTCCTAGCCTTGGCAACTCTAGCCCTAACGCTGGGCGCGTGAGCAATGACTCGGGCTCTGTCCAATGGAACGGGAACGTGGGCGTGTGCGGTTTAAGCCCTACGAGGCCTATCGACATTCCCATTCCTTTCGTCGCGAAGCGGAATCGTGTGCATGGGCAGTCTCAGGAAAGGGAGAGGGAAAGGACGGCGCATGAGAATGAGCGGGAGAGAGTGCCAGCGCCAACGCCTTTGTCCGCTGCTGCTGCTCTGCACGTCTTTGCCTCCATCGTCATCGACTGTTGCTATCCTCCCAGTGACGCAGGCGCAGATCCAGGTCCCGGCTCAAACGTTCAAGCTTGTCAAGCTCAAGTGCAGATGCAGATGCAAACTCCGCCTCAGATCGTCCCTCAGGCTCGAGAACCCCAACAAAAACATACGCACTCCTCCGCTCAACGCATACTCACACTCATCCCCTCGCAAAGTCGTTGCTCCTTGCGCATGCTCAGGCTGGTATCAGCATCGGCGGTGCTTCTTCTCCTAGCCTTGGTAACGCTGCTGACGCACCGAGGCGCGTCAGGAAGGGCTCGGTCCAATCGCAATTACTTGCAAGTAGTTCGAGGTCTGTGGGCGGGTTGAGCGCTACGAGACCTATCGCTATCGCTATCCCCGTCGTCGCGAATCGGGATCGGGATCGGAAGAGTGTTCTGGGAGGTGGGTGGGTGGGCGCGGGCGTGCGCGTGAGGAGTCGCAGTCGCAAGAGAGGGAGAGGGCCCAGTCGCTAGAGCGGACAATGCAGAAGAGGATGTCAACGCCTTTGTCGACTGCAGCTGCTCAGAACGTCCGTGTCGCGCCTCCATCGCCACCAATTGTTGCTGTTGCCGTCCCAGGGGCGCAGTTTCAAGCGCAAGTGAAGATGCAGATGCAGATTAGGACTCCTCCTCGGATCGTCCCTCAGTCTCAAGAACCCCAGCTCCAGCTCCAGCTCCAGCTCCTCACAGGTGCGTACGCAGATACCAAACCTCGGGATATCGATCAACACCAACACCGACGAGACGCAGATAACGATGCGATCCTGCTCAAGACGATCGACTCTCCTTGATGCCGTTGGAAAGCAAAAGCAAAAGCAGGTGGAAGTTCAACAAGACCTCCCACCATACTTCCTCCCGCCGCCTCCTTATTCCGCGACCGCCACCGTTTATCCTCCTCCTAATTCTCCTGCTCCTAATTCTCCTTCATCTCCTCCGTCTCCTCTCGCCACGCCGCACAGAGAAGACGGAGACGCCCTCGTCCTAGCTGAGAAGAAATCTCTAACCACCATACCGGTAGACCAAAAAGTCGACGTTGTCGTTCCTAAACCTATAAGAAGCGGCAGGGTACCCATTTCCGTTTCCGTTTCCGTGCTTGTGCCCGTCGTTGCATCACCGTCGCACTCTCCCTCTCACCATGCTCAGCAACCGTCCCAGTCCGCATCCCAGTCCCGGCAACTGTCCCATTCTCAGTCCCACCAGCAGCAACGACCCACCCAATCCCAACACACCTAACCCCGTCGTCCATGAATCTCATCCTCCGAGCTCAAACTGCTCGTGTACCTCTATCTCACGGACGTGTATGTATGGCGTGGAGAGGCGGTATAGGCAAGATGTGATGATTAGGCGTGGGATGGGGATAATCATGACGACGACGACCGCTGCTAGATGTACGGATAGGAATGGAAAGGAAAACACCAATGGCGGATTTATGCGCTTCCCACTAGTCAAAGTCTAAGATGACGGGGATGAAGAGAAGCAGAAGAATCGAAGGTCGGAGTCGAGACGATCGTGGTGCATAGGGCTCTGGGGGATGTGGAGGTGGAAGAGGAAGAGGAAGAGGAAGAAGAGGGGATCGTAGTCGAGTACCCCACGTTCAACGTCAACTCCCAACTTCGAATGGAAAGAGGAAGACGCCAATGAGGGCTTCGCTTGATCCTCCAAAGGTTTTTGGTTCGACATCGTCCGCTGCGAATGGGAAAGGCGCGCAACAACACCACCCAGTACAACGACAAGAGCGCCCTGTCCTCCCTACGTCGTATATGATTGCGTTTCTGACAATGAGTCCGCCTAGGCGCTCTTCGCATTCCGCGTATTCCGGCTTAGGGAGGAAGAGCGGGTTGGGGGTGCGTGCGTGGGTCGCTGATCTGGATGAGAAAGGAGAAGGCACCCCGGCGATTTCAACTTTTTGGGTCACACCTAAAATCTATGATTTTATTGTGTGATTTTTACTTGGTGGAAAACATCAATAAAAACTTAAACTTTAGTCAGCTCAGCTCGGCAATGTAAACTAAAATAATATATAGCAATATTCTCTTACAAAAAACCATGTATGAAATCCGGGTATTTGGGTAACCGTAATAGTGAATTAAAAATAAAATTTTCATATCATGCTGCCGACAAGTCATAACTAAAAATATAATGAAAGACGAAACTGCATTTAAAACTAAGATCTTTCATCGGAGCTTCGATATCTTAAATATTGTGGATATTCTTCATGTTTTCGGCACACATCAAAATGGAAAGAAAAAAAGTATTTTTTACCTAACTGATATCAGGTGTACGACCATCGTACGCCTAGCGTACGCCCGGAGAAAAGATGTGAGGTCCTATAGCGCTCGCAGCCCAGCTTCATGGTAGCTAGTGATGTGCCAGCCCTGGCTTGGCTTGAGGCCGGCGGCTTTGGCCTGGCTTGAGCTGGCTCTGGCTTGTGTAAATAGCAGGCCGGGCCAAAAGCCAGAAAGACGGCCTGGCTTGGCCTGGCTTTGGCCTAAGCCGTGGCTTATGTGTATGCGTGAGAATATTTCTATTTTGAGAAATTATATACATATATAGTAATCAGTCATCGTCGGAAAGCTCATCTAGATTAAATACAAATGAATCCCAGCCATCGTCCTTGAGGTCTGTGACTAGGCTATCCCAGCTGACAGGATGCTCTTCATCTACCCAATCATCAACATCCTCACCACATTCATCAATGACCTCCAGGCTCTCCTCAAGGATCAATGCTGGCTCTTCACGAAAAATCAGATCACCGCGGATGAGGCACTTTAAAACTTGCAGTGCTTCAACCAAATCGGGCAGAAGGCGGTTACGGCGCTTTGTGATTGTAATTCCAGCTGATGAAAATGCTCGCTCACTAGAGACCGAGGAAGCCATAATGGCAAGATAGTCCATAGCCAAGGAGGACCAGACCGGGAAGCGAGTAGAGTTAAGCTATATAAAGATTTTGTTAGCTACGAAAGTTGACAATATATAGAAAAAATTCACATACCCCCCACCATTGGATCAGTGGCATGCCGTCAGGTACTTCGTCGAAACCATCAAGATACTGATTAAACTCAGCAAGCCAGGGTTGAGAGATATTCTCGGATGGTAATGACGTGGGCTCGTCAGTTTCAGTGTCACTTAGCTCAGCCAGCAGCTTAGCTAATTTGGAGTTGGATTTTCGTAGACCTTTTGGACGAGCCTCGTTTCCATAGAGCTCAATATAACGGTCCTTGAACTATTGATAACAAGCAGCAATGATTAATACTTACCTACAAAGAAAAGGAAATAAGACGTACGATTTTTTCGGCACTATCGCGCACTTTCTTCTGGAGTTCGGGTGACCAATGCTTTTTGAAGTGAGTCATCTTCGATTCGGGGTGTAGCACTACTCAAATTATAGTGAGAACCATTTCAACAAGGCTGCAAAGAATTTTAAAAAATAAACGTACACATCGTGAAGGTATATGCCTCGGAGGCGGAGGTCTTATCATAATAATCCTCTACCTTTTCAATAGCAGTCTCCAAAGCGGAAACAAAGCGGTCATACTTGCTGGTTTTTGTATCGTCCTTTCCCTTGGTGAGACGATTACTCCAAACTCGATGTAATGCCTCTAGCGCGGGCAGGCCATTGTGTAAGCTAGGAGACGCATCATATGAAAACGCCTGTTGCGAATTGTCGGCATGCTAAGGTGAGTGTTAGTCATGTTGAACAAACACATTTGATATGCTACACGTACCTCTAATAGCTCAATGAGAGTTTTCACTCGCTGCCATTCACTTTCCGTTAGATCAAGAGAGAGAAGTTTCTCTCTCTTGGCCTTATCCGTCTCCTCCTTGACAGTTGCTGTGATAAAATCGCAGAAAAACTAATTGATGTCACAAAATATGGTTGAATCGTAAGAGCGAACTGCTTACCTCTCGTAGCTGTAGTGCTCGCTTGAGCATGTTGAGCGTTGAAGACCAACGAACCTTCATATCAACAAGCAGGGCAAGTGGTTTTTTGCCAGCGGTGATCTGAAGCTGACGTAGGCGTTCTTTTCTCTTCACAGATGACCTTGCCTTGACCGTAACCGCACGAACGAGCCCCACTTCATCTCGAATCAACCCAGCCTCATCTCTTGCATTACTGTCCACCTCGGGTTCAATGTCATTGGCGTCTGCTGGATCATAATGCTTTGTTTTGCTATATGCCGAAATCAATGCCTGTGTTGCGAGATTAATTATGTGGGCGAGGCATCTGGTAGCAAGATTAGTTCCACTATTTGAGTTAAGTAACGAAAGACGCAGACAAACTGAATGTGATACGCCTTCCAATGCCACAATTTTTGACATTTACGACGCATTTTTGAAGTGTTGATAAGCTTCTCAAAATGAGCAAGCATCGAAAGATTGTTCGAGGCGTTATCGCAGGTAATCCATCCAACCTATACAGCGTCATCTGTTTAGCTTTGTATCTGTTGATATTTCTAATGTGAGACGTACCTTATGCCCAATACCTAACCGCTTCACGATCTTAAACAACGAACGTCCTAATGTAACACCATCGTGGGCTGAGTTGATTTGCGTAAATCCAAGCAGAGCTTGATGCTGCTTCCATAGACCATCAGATGATTTCTCGTTCCAATGTCCAGTTACAGCAAAGTACGTGTCGGCGTTACTCGCTTGCCACGCATCACAGGTCATGCTGATGAGACCCGTATTTGGACTCTGATAGTAGTTCAGATGTTAGTTGCTCTTGTACCAAGATTCGAAAACAATGATATATACATACATTAAGTCGTTTACGCAGATTATCCAAGTTTTTCTTGAATAGGTTTAGGATATGACGCCTTGTCGCCTTACGGTCTGGGATTTTGACGCCATTTGTTGCTCTTGAAGCAACGTCAATCATCTCTTTGAATCTGGGATTCTCGAGGGCTTTGATGGGCTAGTACATTATGTGTCAGACGAACCTGAAAAAATTCAAAGAAAGAATGCACGTACCATATCTTGCGATATCAGCCACTTAGTAGCAACATCACGGAAAAGGTCGTCCGAGTAAGGCAGCACTCGTTCTTTTTTCACGTGTTCTCGAAGATGCGGGTCAAGACGAGACTGCTTTGAACGATCAGCAGCTTCTTTCTCGTCTTTCCTCGCCTTGACCGCTTTGGGTAGCTTCGAAACAAAGCTGTTCTTCTCACACCAATTGTCGTACTGAATCTAGTAAGATTAGGTACGAGTTAGTATAGATTTTGTTCAAACCGCATGTATATATGCAATGAACTTACCAAGTGGTATTTCTCAATGTGACAGCGGCACGTTGTGGGCTCGTTGACTATGTATTTGGCGGGTTTGAGATGTCTGAAGACAGAAAAAGGTAAGATTATGACGCAGTAAAAGAAAGAACAAGCATAACATACTTGCAATAAATGCACCTGCGCATTTTCTTGCCTCCCACGGTTTCTACCGGCTCAAAAAACGCGTTAACATCTTGCGTTCTATCTTGAATTGTGGGCATAGGCAAATCCTCGGGTTCGGTCAGATCGATGTCGGATAGTATTTGTTGCGTGGTTTCGAGGGTGTCCTTGCCTGGGTTTTTCTTCCTTTTTTTCGGTCGTGGATTTGCTTCGAACATGATAAGTATTCCTATGTGATGACAGTACAACCATAAGAGCTTACCTTTCTGACCTCCTCCATTATCCCCAACACCGATGATTGTTACTTCATCATCAGTTTGATTATCCTGAATTGCCCTCTTTGTACCAGCAGCAGTAACATTTCGCTCGGGCTCATCATGATTAAAACTTTCGAGAGGGAGAGGGATAGATGACAATGACGAGGGTAAAGCAGGGGAGGGAGAAACCTGAGAAGAAGTTGCTGGCAGGGGCTGTGATGAGTCAGACTCGGTGGGAACGTTCGGTGTATTATTAGACACGGTTGCCACGGTTGCTCGTTCTCGGAGATTCTGGTGAGACCGAAGTTCAAATTCGCCGTCATTTATTGAACTAAGGAGCTTTGATGAGGGAACAGGTGCACGCTTCGATTGCCTTGGTTGCCAGTCCATTGATCATCAGCAGAGATTTGCGTGGATTTTTGCTGATTAAAAATTAGGTTTGCGGCAATTTGCAAACAGTTCTACGAACCTTAAAAGTTTTACTAACTAGCAACTATTTTCAAACTCAGCTTCTAAGCCCCGGCCTGAGCCGGGGCTTACTGGCTTGTAAAATCGTAGGCCGGGCCAAAAGCCGTTTCAAGCCAGACATCTGGCTCGGCTTGGCCCGGCCTATTTCCGGCCTGGCTTGGCCCGGCTTCTGGCCCAGGCCGAAGCCGGCACATCACTAATGGTAGCTATAAATAGAACAAGGTAGCCCTAGATGCGAGATGCGAGATGTGTGTGCTTACTCCTGAGAGATTTAAAATCACTATAAGGTTGATCTTTGAATTTATAGCGCTCAATGTGCGAGATGATGGAATGGAATTTTATTACGTCCAGTTGGGATGTGGTGTCCCTTTGTGTGGAGTATGTTTAAGCAGGAGACAAGCAGGAAATGAAGGATGCACCTTGTGTTGTGGTAATCTTCTGTATGCTCCTTGCAATCAAAACAATAGAGGCAGCCACGAAAAATTCACACCATGCCAGGAATACGGTCCATATTTCTCTGCGCTCAGAAGATCTATATTTTTAGGGGGGCAGGAAGGTGAAAGTGGGGGATACTTGAGCACGGCGTTGACGGTTGACGCGTTGACGATCAAATAAATAGATGGGCTGTTCTATTTTTACATGGTGTAGGTAGATAACTGTAGGTTATTGTTTCCGCCGCTATTATTTGCAATGAAAATTTTGCAACTACGCTGCAACAGATTTTGACGTATCCAACTCTAGTATAGATTCTTGGAGACCGTCTATAAGAAGATAGCGCAATAATTAATGAAGCTTGAAGCTTGCAGGTGTATATACAGCGGATGGGCCATGGGAGTGCAGCGTATGCCGGTGGCATAGTGTTTAATTTTGGTATTTTAACTGACTACACTCTAAAAATAATTTTACTGTCCTCTTAAGTGTACATTTTATGGGCGTATATGGCTAATCTGCTGTCATATAACATGTAGCAGCTTGTGCGCCGACCACAACTCATTAATGCGCGTGGGAAAACGCTCCAAAGCGCGCACGTCAAAGTCTGCTATGTTTCTACAGCTCACGGCATTTATTCAAAGCGCAGAGTTTTTTTTTCAAATTATATTTGTACATTATTTACTCCAAGTATATGTATTTGAGTACTCTGCAACATTTATACTTCTGAAACTTGTGTATGTAGAGCGCAATCCTCATAAATCATATTAATATTCGAAACTGGGCCGTGTCGGAAATCGCCGGCACAGCCACAATCCGCTACCCAGCGCGCGTCGTCACTGTTTCGTTATTCTTACCACTACCACCACCATCCACCCCCGCCGTATGCCACTACCACTTTCTGTCACCACCACGCCGCAACGACGACCACGACGCAAATGACGACGCAAAGACGACAACGAAGGCAACGACCACGACACGACGTGGACTGTAGACTGCGACGACGACGATGGGGACGACGAAAACAACGATGGGGGTGACGATGTTGACGATGACGACGGTGCCGCAAACAACACGAACAACGACGGCGCCAACCAGGCGAACAACGATAGCAACGGACGAGCACGACAAAGCCCGAACGAAGTCGCCGTGACACAACCGCCACCCTCGATGGACGCCAGCGAACGAGCCGATGAACACGAGGGGACGGGGTTGGGAGAAAGGACATGACGTGGCAAAATGAGGAGAGGGTATAGGCATGAGGTAAGTACCTCGTCCACGCCGTCTCCTCGCTCACCACCGCTGTCCACAGGCTGGCCGCAGTCCCCCTTCTCCCACTTCCATCCCCCTTCTTCCCTTGCTCTTCCTCTTCCTCACCCTCTTCTCCCTCCATCTCTCTTTCTGTCCCCTTCTCTTTGCCCTATCCCCTTTCATTCTCCTCTGTTCTCCCCACCCCCTCTTCTCTGTCCTCTTCCTTCCATATCCTCTTCCTATATATTTTCTCCAATTGAATAAATATATAAAATTATGTATATTATGCATCTGTAATTAATAATATACTGCTTGTTGCAGAAAATCGTATCATTCAGAAAATTGTCTGCCAGACTTTTGCTGTAGTGTACATAATATGTTACTGCTGTGACGTCCCATTACCGCAAGTCTGACAGTCACCACCATCGTCGCTCAACGCTCAGCGCTCATCGTCGTCGTTGTGCATTCAGCATTATTCGTTGTTTATGGTGTTCGAGATCCGCAAGCTCTATTGAAAACATTTTTGATTTTTGATTTATCATTTTGATTTGATACGCGACATTTCTTTGCCGATTATTGGCAAGTCGACCATTGTACCTTCATATTTCTGAGCATGTATGTAGTATATACCCTCAATTATGTACTGAATGAATTTTATGTGAACGTACAAGGCTTATATCTACTATTGTCAGGGTTTCCCCTATTTTCCCTTATTTTTCTATATTTATTTCGCATTTTTCCCTTTTGTAGATGTGTAGATATCTTATCTGTTTCATATCTTTGATTATCTCTTGATTATCTCTTGATTATCATTTGATTAGATACTTATCACTTTAATTTCCCATGAGCATAGCCTCATCCATTCTACATCATTCTACATCATTCTACATCATTCTTTTACTTTCTTTATGATGTCATTGCCTTATTCATCATTCCTTTCTATGATGTCATGGAGGAATATTCTAGAATAGCTGTAGGGTATATATACTGGACATGTATGTAGCTGTAGCCCCAGCTTCAATCTCTTAGGATATCCACTACCATTGGTGTGATCTCTTAGAACCATTGAGTGTCTCTCTCTCTTTATCTCTCTCTCTCTCTCTCTCTCTCTCTCTCTCTCTCTTGCTTTGTCTTTGTTGGTGGCCTTGTCACACTGATCTTAGTGTTGCCCTGACAGAAGATTGAAGCTATCTCAGACAACCCCACCACTCAGTATCCATCATCTCACATTTATCTACACCAATCTATTCATCTCTCTTTCCAACATTTGCCCACACATCCCCTTACCACATATATCATTTTTCTCATCATCATCAACCCTTCAACCTCCAATATCCTTCCAATCTTCTACATCATTTCTCCCTCCACAATTTCAACATCTCCTCAAGACACCTCTCTTTCTACTGGATTTCTCACTCTCTGCTGTGTGTTGTGTGTGAACTTGTAGATAGGGATACCAACTGTTGGGGCAGATTCAGGCCAACTGTTTCTGTCTTTGGTGGTCTAGGAAAATACCAGGTAGTCAATCCTGTGATCCTAGGTTTAGACCCACTGTGTTTGGGGTGACAACTGGGTATCCATTACATAGTATTTTTTAGTTACTTAGTATAGTCTCAAGGGCACTTTTTGTAGGTAGCTTCTCCCACACACACACCAGAGAGCCTCTACTTTATCTGCACCAAGATGGACACTACCACTACCCCTACCACTACTCTTCCCTCTGTGGAGGAGCTCCTTCAACAAATCTCTCTCCTTACCCAGGAGGTGGCTCTCTTAAGGCAGCAGCAGCAACAGTCAGTCACACCTCCAACTACTCAATCACCATTCTCCTCTGCTGCTAGAGAAGTCCATCCTCCCCCTGCCAGTCATGGTCCCTTTACCTTTGGTTCACAGTCTGGAATCAAAGTTTCCCCTCCTGAACCATTTGATGGTTCAATGCAGAAAGCAGAAACCTTCCTCAGCCAACTAAAGTTATATTTCTATGGAAAAGGCATCACAGATGACCTTCAAAAGGTTGTTTGTGCTCTATCCTACATGAAAGGAGGTACTGCTGGGAAATGGGCACTTGATAAAACCAAAATTCTAGATGGAGATTATTCCAAAGAAGGACTTTGGGATGATTTTGTCTATGAATTCAGGGAAGTCTTTGGAGATCCAGACCCTGCTAGCACAGCTAGACACAAAATGAATTTGCTCAAGCAGGGAAGTCAGACTGCTGATGAGTATGTGGCTAGCTTCAGGGAGTTGGTCTCAGACACTGGGTACAATGATGCTGCACTGGTAGAGAAATTTCAGACTGGGCTTAACAGATCTCTCAGAGAAAGGGTCTATAATGTACCTGAGATGCCCAGATCTCTGAGTGGCTGGATTTCTTGGGCTACCAAGCTGGACAGACAATGGAGACAGATGGAAGCCTTCAACAAATCTACTTCCTCTTCCTCTTCTCCATTTTCTAAAGCACCCTCTTCATCTACCTCTCAAAAGCCTCAGTCCAAGTCCAATGTTTCCAGCCCCTCTCCTTTCTCAACTAACAGCCAGAGGAGTAATGTTGCTCAAGCAAGGCAACAAGATGTAGTTCCCATGGAAGTTGATTCAGGATGGAAGTCAGTAAGGCCTCTCATCTGCTTTAAATGCAGAAGGCAGGGTCACAAGGCAGCTGACTGCAGATCTTCAGTTAACATCAATGCCATGAACCATGAGGAACTGGTGGAACATTTCACCAAGATTATTCAGGATGGGGAAGAAAAGAAAGAAGGTACCCAAAAGAATTTTTAGAGGCACCATTGGTGAAAGACATGTCCCAATGGAATAGATTTAATGTATTAGAAGATGAAAGCAATAAACTCAATCTCTCCTCATCAAATTCTGATACAGAAATCATGTCCTCTGATTCACCTTCTCTTTCTTCTACCCCTGAAAGGATCTACATCTTGGGTCACAGGCCTAAAGCCTCTACCCATTTGTCAGTCATTCTGAAGACAATGGATACAGGAAAAAGGCTTTCTGTGGATGCTTTACTTGATTCTGGAGCTACTGGCCTTTTTCTGGATACTGGTTTTGTAAAGTATCATAATCTCAACACAAGGAAACTCCCCAGAGCCATTCCTGTCTACAATGTAGATGGTACTCTAAATAAGAGTGGTTCTATTCATGAGGAAGTTGACTTAATTATGATCTACAAGAACCATACAGAAAAGGCTACCTTTGCTGTTTGTGACTTGGGAGATAAGACTGCTATTATTGGACACACCTGGCTCTATCTACACAACCCAGATGTTGACTGGAAGTCAGGGGATATCCAATTCACTAGATGTCCACCTGACTGCCACATGGAGGTTATAAGAGCCAGGAGGAAGAGACAGAGAATAGCTGCAATACAAAGAAGGCAGCTTCCTCAGTTTGATGATGAAGGTGTAGATCTTGTAGATCAGTCACCTGACTCTGACTCTGAGATTGAGCCTGAGGATAGGATTTTTATTTCTTGTCTACATCCTCAAAGGCAGTCTATTAATGCTACTTCCACTGTGTCCCAAAAACTGGCAGAAGAATCTCACCAGAAAGCTGATTCCCCAAAGAAATCCTTTGAAGAAGCTGTCCCCAAGCACTATCATCAATTCAAAGGGGTATTCTCAAAGGAATCTTTTGACAGGCTACCAGATAGAAAGCCTTGGGATCATGCTATTGAGTTAAAGCCTGGTTCTGAGCCCTATAGATCAAAGATTTATCCTCTTTCACCTAAAGAGCAGAAGGAGCTTGATGCCTTTCTAGAGGAAAATCTGAAATCTGGCAGAATTAGACCTTCCAAGTCACCAATGGCATCCCCTGTTTTCTTTGTCAAGAAGAAGGATGGCTCTCTTAGACTAGTTCAGGATTATAGAAAGCTGAATGAAATGACCATTAAGAACTCCTATCCTCTACCTCTCATCTCTGACATTATTACCAAACTCAGCAAAGCCAGGTATTTCACCAAGCTGGATGTCAGATGGGGCTTTAATAATGTCAGAGTTAAGGAAGGAGATGAGTGGAAGGCAGCCTTCAGAACCAATAGAGGGCTGTTTGAACCACTGGTCATGTTCTTTGGCTTAACCAATAGTCCTGCAACCTTTCAAACTATGATGAATGACATTTTCATAGAACTTATTGATGGCAATGTGGTCATTGTCTACATGGATGACATATTAGTCTTCACTGAGACTCTTGAACATCATAGGGAAGTAGTCAAGAAGGTTCTGCAAGTCTTAGAAGAGAACAAACTCTACCTCAAAGCAGAAAAATGTGAATTTGAAAAGGAAAAGATTGAATATCTTGGACTTATCATTTCACAAGGCAAGATTGAAATGGATCCTGTCAAGGTGGAGGGAGTCTCTAAATGGCCTGAACCTGAAAATGTCAAGGATGTTCAATCATTCTTGGGATTTGTCAACTTCTACAGAAGGTTCATAGAGGATTTTGCAGACATTGCCAAGCCACTTCATGAATTGACAAAGAAGGGAACAGTCTGGAGATGGGGAGTTAGACATCAGGAAGCCTTTGATCAGTTAAAGCTTAAGGTCATATCCTCTCCTGTTTTGGTTTTCCCTGATGATAATAAGCCCTATAAAGTTGAAGCAGATAGCTCAGATTATGCTACTGGGGCTGTCTTATCTCAGGAAGGATCAGATGGGAAATGGCATCCTGTGGCCTTTATGTCTAAGTCTCTCTCTGAAGTAGAAAGGAATTATGAGATTCATGACAAGGAAATGCTGGCTATTATAAGAGCACTAGATGAATGGAGACACTATCTTGAAGGAACTCAACATACATTTGAGATTTGGACAGATCACAAGAATCTAGAGTACTTTATGACTGCTCAAAAGCTAAGCAGAAGGCAGGCCAGATGGTCACTCTTTTTGTCCAGATTTGACTTCTCTCTTCATCATAGGCCTGGTAAAAAATCATTGAAGCCAGATGCTCTGTCTAGGAGATCAGATCATAAGAAAGGGGAGAATGATAATGAAAATGTAGTTCTCCTCAAACCTTCCTACTTCAAAATCCAAGCTCTCAAACAGGGGCACACCATTTTGTCTGGTCCTGAGACTGATCTTCTAAAGAAAATCAGAGAAGCAAAGGACATGGATGAAAAGGTTGTGAAGGCAGTACAGGAATTGAAGGGATCCTCAACCAAGAAGATAGAAGGACAGGAATGGGCAGAAGAGCAAGGACTTATTCTCTACAGAGGGAAAGTGTATGTTCCCAAAGACAAAGATCTTAGAAGGAAAATTGTGGAACTACATCATGATGCCTACATTGCTGGACATCCAGGAAAATGGAAGACAATAGAGCTTGTCTCTAGGAATTATTGGTGGCCAGGAATGTCTCACTACATTGCAGCCTACACTAGAAGCTGTGATAGATGTAACAGGACAAAGACATTCCCAGCTAAGCCTGTTGGCTTCCTGACTCCTACTGAAATTCCTTCTGATGTCTGGCAAACCATTACTGTGGACTTTATCACTGGCCTACCTGAATGTCAAGGGTACAATGCCATTATGATAGTTGTAGATAGGCTTAGCAAGATGATCCACATCATACCTACCACAGATGAGGTCACATCTGAAGGTACTGCTAAGCTCTACAGAGATTATGTCTGGAAACTGCATGGTCTACCTATCAAAATAATCTGTGATAGAGGTCCTCAGTTTGTCTCCAAGTTCATGAAAGAGCTCAACTCCTTATTAGGTATTCAGACTGCTTCATCTACAGCCTATCACCCTCAGACAGATGGTCAAACTGAAAGAGTAAATCAAGAAGTAGAACAATACCTCAGGCTCTTCATAAACCATAGACAAGATGACTGGGTAGAATGGTTGTCTTTAGCTGAATTCTCCTACAACAACAGAGTTCAAGCATCCACTAGGCAAACACCCTTCATGCTTAATAATGGTAGACATCCCAGGATGGGCACAGAACCCCTTAGAGACAGCAAGATGGACACTGTAGATACCTTTGTAAAAAACATGGAAGAGGCCAGAAAAGAAGCAGAGTCTGCCCTCAAAAAGGCTGCTGATGACATGGCCAAATTCTATGATAGACACAGAGGTGCACCTACTGAGTATAAGGTTGGAGACATGGTTTGGCTAGATGGCAAGGACTTGAAGACTGATAGGCCTTCCAAGAAATTGGAGGACAAAAGATATGGACCATACAAGATCACCAAAGTTGTTGGTCCAAATGCCTATGAATTGAAATTGCCTTCCACCATGAAGATCCATCCTGTATTCAATGTGGTCAAGCTCATGCCCCATCATCCTGATCCAGTTGGTAGAAAGCCCCCTTCCAGACCTCCACCAGTTATCAAAGGAGAAAACCCTGAATGGGAAGTTGAGTACATCAAGGACAGCAGACTATTCAGAAATAAGCTGCAGTACTTGGTGAAATGGAAAAACTACCCAAATGAAGAAAGTACTTGGGAACCTGCTGAAAATCTGAAGAGAGCAGCTAAATCAATCAAGGAATTCCATGCAAAACACCCAGCTGCTCCCAGAAAGATTTCTGCTTTAACTTTTGATAGACTTTCATTTTCTCCTCTAATTAATTTTACTGAACCTCCACCTCCTCTAAAACCCTCCAAACTTAGTCATACATGTGCACATTGTGGGAAATGTGCCTTAGAGAGGGGGTGATGTCAGGGTTTCCCCTATTTTCCCTTATTTTTCTATATTTATTTCGCATTTTTCCCTTTTGTAGATGTGTAGATATCTTATCTGTTTCATATCTTTGATTATCTCTTGATTATCTCTTGATTATCTCTTGATTATCTCTTGATTATCATTTGATTAGATACTTATCACTTTAATTTCCCATGAGCATAGCCTCATCCATTCTACATCATTCTACATCATTCTACATCATTCTTTTACTTTCTTTATGATGTCATTGCCTTATTCATCATTCCTTTCTATGATGTCATGGAGGAATATTCTAGAATAGCTGTAGGGTATATATACTGGACATGTATGTAGCTGTAGCCCCAGCTTCAATCTCTTAGGATATCCACTACCATTGGTGTGATCTCTTAGAACCATTGAGTGTCTCTCTCTCTTTATCTCTCTCTCTCTCTCTCTCTCTCTCTCTCTCTCTCTCTTGCTTTGTCTTTGTTGGTGGCCTTGTCACACTGATCTTAGTGTTGCCCTGACAACTATTTACATATCAGTACAACATGGGAGACACTGAATGCGCATCCGAGGATCGCTTATTCTGTGCGCTGGCGAACCGTGGGAAGGCGATATGCGCCCAACGCGCGCATCAGCCGCTCGTTGCTAAATCTACTCATAGCGCCTCCCCAATAAACCAGCATTACTCGATACTCCGTATAAATGCATATTACTATACAATAAAGGTATTCCGGAAGAAAAACCGACGCCAGGTCCTCTTGAGACCTGGAAAGTCATTCAACCGTTCTTTGCTGTTCCCACGGTTCACCAGCATGCGGAATAAGCGATCCGACGTGTATATGGTACCTCCCCTATTGTACTCGTATGTAACTAGTAAATAAAAGCCTTGTACATGCACATCAAATAAATTTGGTACCTAATTGAGCGTATATAGTACATATACGCTCAGAAATACGAAGGTACGACGGTCAGCTTACCAATAATTAGCTAAGGAATGCCGCGTATCAAATCAAAATGATAAATCAAAAATCAAAAAAGTTTTCGATAGAGCTTGCGGATCTCGTACACGATAGTCGTTGCCTGAGGCCTCTACCCTCGCTACGTTTTGAGTGGCTCAGAGAGTTAGCTACTCGACAATACCTGCACACATGACACTACTGCATGTATTGTATGGTTTCTATCGAGTCCCCTGTAAGTTTTAGAACAAAAAACTTGCTGGTGATCACCAACAAGTTACAACGTGTGAGTGCCACAGCTATCATTACGCGCCGGCGGCGCTCGAAGTTCATTGCCACACTGTGTGCGCTTGAGTGGCACTCTCAGTGTGTTACATAGCCGGCATGGTGTGATGACAATGTTGTGCTGATCATTTTCGTTGTCGAGCCACAATAGTGGGAGGACAGACAATAGAGTGTCACTCACAGTAAGAGCCTTGTCACCTTTCTGTCACGTTAAAGTGGCATTGTCCGGCGGACAATTTTCCACCAGCCCAGATCCTTGCTTTTTGACATCGTTGCTTCACTTCTTTCTGAGTATTTTTAAGCGGCCTGATTTGTTATCATCCAATCATCAACTTGGAGTACATACAGGGCAACATTTTAGTCACTGATGTAAAAATTTAAAAAACATAACATTCACAAAAACATATGTCGGAGAGGGATGCGCACTAGTACGTTGCGAATGTGAGGCTGGAACACACCACCACCAATTATATCGTCCATAGAAGGATACCGAGGATCCTGTGGGTTAAGTGACATACATCTAAGTTCAGATGTCCGTTGCACGGACGATATCGACAGAGACAATTGCGCTGTTATTACTAAAATAGCACAGCAACGACAGCCGAGTACTTTGTTTTTAGCCGACGCTGTATCTTTTGTTAGTAGTGACGACATGGTCTAAAAATAAGATACGCCCAAATTCCTTATATCTGTTGTCTCAAAATCTTATTCACAAATTGCCCACCATCAACGTTCAACATTCAACGTCGCCACACGGGAGCGTTACTAATCGTGTGTACGTGCAATGATATAGCGGAACCTTGCTGGACCCGACGGTAACCTCCAAGTCTCAAAAAAGTGAGAAACTCCATAAATTCAACGAAGAGGTGCGCATTCCATTAAATTGGGGAGTTATTCTGCGATAAGGACTTATATCGTCGCTATTAGCTTTTAGATAGTTTTCCTCCGCTAAACTAATACAATGACAGCTGGCCACTAGAGGTGGCGATGATCCTTATGCTCAAAAATACCAGTGCCGCTGCTAAAAATAGGAAGTCAGCTTTAGCTACAGCTTATCGGCAGTCGTACGCTGGTCGTATGATCGTCCTACGCATGATTTCAGCTTGAAAAAAAATTATGATTTTGCTTAAGATTGTGTAATCGACGAAAAGGGTAGGAAATATTATAATCTCACACCAACCGAAAGTGTATATAAATCTAAAAGCTTTTTTTATCATTTTCGGAAAGATGCCATTAATTATTTTTCTCTTTAGAAAACAAAATCCCAAACTAGTCTAATTATTCAACATTTTCGGTTCGCCCAAACTTAAAATTTTGAACAACATTACAGTAGCTCAAAAATCTGAACCATTAATCTTAGTTTATAATGCCGAACTGATTTCTCATAAATATAAATCTTATTTATCAATTTAAACAGAGAATGTATGTTTGATAAAAAGCGGAGTTTTTAGGAGGTTTTCGTGTGACCTCAAAAGTTGATATTGCCGGGGTGAGGAGAAGCGTGAGAGGTGGAAGAAGAGTTCGATTGTGCTTCGTTGGTTTATTATTATCCTGGGTTGGAATATTGAGTTGAATGTTGGGCGATGTTTCTTTTCTTTATTGGGGAGAATGTGCATGTGAGTGACTCTACTTTCTACATGATTTTGTCTGATATGATAATGATAAGTTCCATCGGACGATTATTTAACCTACCTATTGCGACGATCCTTTTACAACGCGGACCAGAACTCGAAGCTCGAAGTCTTCCCCACTTTCTCTTTCTTTTTAACTTTTTACCATCGCCCGCACCAGTACTGTGGCAGTGCAACCTGCACAGGTCAGATTAGATTAAATCGTGTACAGATATGTGACCGCGACGCGTACATAGCCCAATCCATCCTTGCTTTGACCTTTACTGCCATCGTGCGAGGCTGCTCGATGCGCTTCCAAGGCTAGCTACGCCTCTAGCTGCATTCTGGACTGCACCAGCACCAGCACCAGCACCAGCATCAGCATTCTAATCTCACTGACGTCACCTTTCGTCCTCCACCTTGATCGGTGTTTGATGGATGATACAAGTGGATGTGTCGTCGTCATTTCTTTCTTTCTTTCTGATGTGCTGTGCTGCCTGCTTGGCATCTCCCATCTTTGATGTTCGAAGTTTGATGACCTTTTTTCCTTGTGTTTATCAATCACGCATCAATGGCTTCTTGAGTCGGTTCGTTCGTTCGTTGTTTTGGGTTGATGTTCCTGTCGGTTGGATTGGTCATCTCAGCTCCTCGTTTTCTTTCCTTTTTGTTTCGTCTTCTTTGTCTTCTTTCTTATCGGTTTTCCTTTTCCTTCATATCTTTCTGAATTCTTTCGTCTCTTCTCATCTGTGTGTCCTTGCTTTTGCTTTCCCTTTCTCATCATCATCTTGTTATCCATCTATCAATTTGTTATCCGTGCCTTTTCTCATTCTCATTCTCATTCTTCAGTTTCTTCTTTCCTTAAACATTTTTTTAAACTTACATGCACACATACATACAGTCATTTTACCATGTCTACGTCTCGTCCTCTGTCCTCCATGCTCCTCCTTGGATGGATTCTTCTTTAATGAAGAATTCGAGTCGCAGTCGAGTCGAGTCGAGTAGGTGGGGTCGATTGGTGCTATTAAATATGCATGATTGCAACATAAGGGGTGTAGACGACGCCTAGGCAAGGATGAAGCTATGGGTAATACCAAAATTGAGAAAAGGGGGTTAAGACCGCAGGTATATCCTGTACCGTATATTTTTAGACTCCTTCAGTAGAATTTCGGATGTTTGTGGCATCTAGAGGTACTTCTTGAATCTCGGAGCTGTTGTAATCTTGAAGAGCTGCTGCAAAGGCACTAACAACATTAGCACTTGGTCCTGAGCTCATATTGGTTGAGAACACCTCGGTTGAGTTCTTCTTTGTCAATTCGAGATGAGCAACCATGAGGGTCGGTGCAAATGCCTATCAAATTGATTCAGGGTGATCAGAAAGCCCTTGCAAGGTAATTCATGATCAACTTACCGTTGTGATAAACATAACTGCATTGGTATATCCTTCTGCATTGAAGAGAGACGCTCTAGACACCGAAATCATGGGGATACTATCAGCGAACCCGATGATTGCCATCATCAATGTTGAGCAGGAGTATAAGGCCAAGGACTCTATTGTTATTTCAACAATTTGCATGAATTTTCTTCGAGTCTTGTGATGAAACTGGTTCTGTTTCGATTAAACAAACGCCTTTCGGATAGAAATCCGTTTAAACAGTCAAGACTCTTAAACGGGTGTTTAAACAGCCAAAACTCTTAAACAAATGTTTGAACAATTTAATTTCTTAAACACAATTATAATCAGAGAAAAACATATATTGTATTGAAAATGGTAGGTATGTATACAGCAGACTAGATCCTTTATATGTAATGGCACAATAAAAAACCGAATACCAAAAGAAAATAAAGATTACTTGAAAGTGAATTACACCCGACAAAAAATTACATTCAACCGCGTTGAACGGCTGAATGAGAGTGAACATGTTGAATGATTCAAACAAGGTTCAACGCGGTTGAATGTAATTTTTTGTCGGGTGTAATTCACTTTCAAGTAATCTTTATTTTCTTTTGGTATTTGGTTTTTTATTGTGCCATTACATATAAAGGATCTAGTCTGCTGTATACATACCTACCATTTTCAATACAATATATGTTTTTCTCTGATTATAATTGTGTTTAAGAAATTAAATTATTCAAACATTTGTTTAAGAGTTTTGGCTGTTTAAACGGATTTCTATCCGAAAGGCGTTTGTTTAATCGAAACAGAGTGGGTTACGGTCTTGTGATTCATGGTTGTTGAAGAATAGATTTTAATGCCAATTGCAAGTGACACAATCATACTTGTTGCAGCTGTCACGCACTGGCTAGTTGAAAATAGAATGTTGTACTGCTTCACAAATTGAAGTGTTTGATAGCGCAGTGGGCCAAAATCAATGAGAAACTCCACAATAATAACTGTGATGGTCATCACTTAAAACTATATTATTGTACAATTTGGAGTACACATAGAGACTGGATTTACCAATTTCAACCATATAAATACCCACAAATGTAAGTGTGACATATTTCCGACCACGAAAAAGGTACCAGGAACGCCATATCTAAAATTCTTGTCAGCAAGATCAAGTAATACGGCTCATCCAATATTTACTAGCAAACCATCAGCAAGAACCTGACCTAATTCTGACAATATTGCCATTATGATATCCTCTGCGGGGGTAGCCTGGTTAACGGCAGACAAATAAAAGATGTCATATCGAGTGTTGGCCTCTCCTGCCACAAAGCAAGTAAATGTATAAAGCCATTGTGTGATCAAAATTCCAAGAGTGCAGCCAAAAAGTCCTGAAAGAATGCTAGTAACCACTCGTTGACCTGGCTGGGGCCTCCGTGCTGGAATTCCATGCCTCTCCCATGCAACATGCCCCCACAATAGATTCGAAAGGTTATAAAATAAAACCCAATATATGCTCCTATGTATAGGTATTCAGCTACATAATGTTCTATAAAGGCCGTACTTACCTATGAGGAATTGAAACATCAATGTTGAATTTAAGTTGCCGCTAATAATGGATTTTTGGAATGATATGGGGTAGATGAGATCACCCTGGGAAAACATAATGGGTTGTGGTTCTATAATACCCTAAGTCAAGTAGTCGTTATTTTTAAGTACTGTTACGAGCATCTGTTCTGACGGCTTGAATTAAGATGTCATGATACACTAGGATATATGTTGCAGATCAATGCCTCAGGAGCAAGCCATCTGACATTGTTATGATCCAATCGTAGTAGAGATACAACATTCAACCAGTACATCAGCACAGAGACTGATTTAAGTGACAATCCTCTAGACATCCATTTGGTATGCTTAATATCTGCCACTATCTTATTATTAAGAGACAACAGCAGATCTATTAAGTCGCATATTGATTCCAATATCAATGGAGAAGGAGTTTGAGCTTGAGGATCCACAACGGGCCAAGCATATACATCATTGATGTTATTTCCGCAGGGCGCTCATTAACTTGAAACAAGCACAGCATATCCGAAGGGGTGGAAGCGAAGTTTGTCCATGTTCATATCCGTGCTATACCGGGGCGTGCGTTGGCCTGTGCATTCAAAAAGCTGTACTTGGCGGCTCGTTGGATGCAGACAGCTTGATTGTGCTCGAGGTGAGGTCGATACGAGACACCTTGCAGGAACGGTACATGAGAATTCAAAATGGAATGTTTGAGGCCCCGGGAGGTGATATGGCAAAGTAAGTTGGCATCCCACCGAAGGATGTACAGTCGCCTTTACTGGGAGGAGACGGGGATTCAACATCAACACACGAGGATCTTCACTCCGACGTGTGCTTGTGCACCGTGGCAGTACCGAGGCTGTGCACCTGTCTTATCTTTAGTATGAGCCGTGTCTTTGTGACAATCCGTGCATGTGACTTCACAAACCAGACGTCTTTGTGTTGCAAATCACAGTGCATTGGTTAGTAACTGGAGAGTTTGTGTTTATAAATCAATCACAGTGAGTACTTATTGTACGATAGGACAAGGCTAGGTGACAAGTAAGCGACTACTAGTTAGCGGGATGTTGGGCAAAAACACGAGCAGCGTGTTTCCCGAACCAACAGCACTCCATCGACTGAGATGAGACGTGTTACCCGAGAGCTACGAGTGAGCAACGCATTGCATGAGTCTCGATTCCCAGTCTGTAGGAGTGAGGAATAGCTCACATGTGTACTTTCTGTTTAGCGCACTGGAGGTACGATGTATTGTGCAAAGTCCACCTGAGTTCTTGGTGAGGACTGCATGTAGGGGGCGAGGATTTGAGCATGTTTCGTAAGGTATAGTTGAAAAGCATCACTGGCCCAGCGTCCCTTGGCCTTCATGACTTCGAAAGGTACCCCCCTAAGTAAATATTCCAGCGTGGCACTGATGCGAATCCCATGACCCTGTAGGGGTTCGAGACCTGCTGCTTTGGCCGCCAGCACTACTCTCTTTATAAATTTTGATTTTGTGAGAGGGCGGCGGCCGTCTTTAAACTTATACGTGAATAGGTGCTCCGTTTCGGATGGATTGTTTAATTGCCTGATGGATTTGTTTGTTAGCATTTGGCATCAGCCTCGAATATTAGGTGAGAGTACCTGTGATGGGCAAGGGCCACCCATAGCAGCCAACCTGATGTATCAATCATGGCAGTTTGGACTTTTCGTGATACATCAGGGTGGGCAGTTGCCCACCCTGGTAATTATGCATAAAGTGTGCTATAGGCAGAGAGCAGTTGGTCTTGCCAAACATTGATAAACATTGCTGTTTTTGATGTTTTTGGACAGTAATTAGATGCTGCAGGCGTAGTGGTTATGTTTTTTGTTGTGATATGTCAGATATATGTTCTATATATATATTGTGATTTTTTGGCACCCTTTGCGCACCTAAAAAGGGACGGCATGGGATGGATTGGAAAACATACATCCGGATGACGTGTTATTTATAGACGGATGCAGGAAACAGTGTCCCCGAAGTGCTCGACGCTGTAATTGGGCTCCTGCACTGCGTCGGGCATTGTTCGGGGCACGGAAAAACCCCAGATATAATGTAGGGATATGATTTGATTTTTTGGGGCACTTTGCGCCATCAAAAGAGGGCGGGACAGGATGGGTTGCAAAACATAAAACCGGATGACGTGTTATTTTTAGCACTTTTTGACAATTTCCGGCGTTGCACTATTTTTATTTATATTATTATGATTTTTCATCCTATATTTATTTTGCCTACATGTATTCTAGGCCTATATTAGATTAGGTACCAAAAAAACGACCTGTTAGCATATGTTTTAGGCGGTGTTTCCCTATTCGGCACTTATTTTCATTTTGGTAAATCTTTCAAAAATATATGGAAATTCATTTATTTTGTACAATACAATACATTAAGATAATAATATATAGAGCAAGAGGAAGGGACAAAGGTCAAGAGAGAGCAAGCAAGGAAGGTAAATGAGGAGACGAGAACCCAATGGTTCTCGTCTCGTCATCTTCCCCCTCGTACCCGCCCAGCCGCTCATCCTTCCCCGCTCGTACCCATTCGTACTTAACCTCCAGCCTGTCCCTCCCTGCTCACGTTCCCCCCGGTCTCGTACTTGACCTCCCTCGCCGTTGTTGTTACTGTTGGGTGAGGGTGTTGGGGTTGTGACTCACGTACCCACCCACCCGCTCGTACCTCAGTGTCGTTGGCGTCGTCCCAGACACTGTCCACATCCATCGCGAGGGGGAGGGGCAAGCTTGTGTCGTCGTCGATGGCAGCAGTGACCACCGCCCACATCCCTGCATCGAGGGGAGGGGCCAGGTGCCATTGTTGGCATCATCGTCATATGGGGTGAGGACCACCCACATCCTTGCATCGAGGGGAGGGGTTAGACGTGGTGGGCCAGTGCAGGAGGGAGGGTCAGCAACGGGAACGCTCGTACGTGCTCAGTCTTACCCTCGCTGTCATGCATCATATTTGATTGAACATAAACGAACCTGAAATTGCATAAGAGATCATTTGTTTATTTTTTAATTTCAATATTTCCTTTTTTGTATTCTCCATTTTAATTTCCCATCACGGCTCTATCGCAACATTAAGGCACCAATTCTTCCGAAATCTATTCAGTCTAGGCTAAAGTCATGAAACCGTCGCCACAATCCAAGACAAATCACTCCTTCCTCTCAACGTTCATCGTCCTACGCGTTCAAATCTACCAAATGTCTTCCACTTCCCTTGTTTCCTTTGTTCAACAATCCAAGGATGTCGTCAATTCTTCCGGACCTCGAAAAATCAATAAAGCGTCAATATATCCATTCATTCAAATTGCCGGAGTTTTTGATGCGAGCGAAAATTGGTTAGCGACACATTACATGGAGGATCATATTTTTCAAGAAGGAGATACCGTCAGTTTCACATACAGAATTCAGCCGGACGACACACCCAAAATCATTCGCCTCGAGGAAATCGTGCATTACGAACGAGGAATCATAGTTTTCACAGTATCGACAACCAGAAGTTCGGCACCAGCATTATTCACAAGGCCACGCATTGCTATTCCACGATCACAAGTGTCCCTCAGCATCACACAGAAGATAAGATATGCCTACGCTTACATCATACAACGGCACAGCATATTCACCACTTATCTAAATCCGTCGCATCCCATCTATTCCATCAAAAGACTTCGATGACATCATGCAAAGCCCAGGCCATCAAGCGGCTGTGCAACCATCATTCCAAACACATGATTCGATGTCACATGCCTATCACGAGTCACTATGAGTCACGGGAACTGATACATCAACAACGCAGCTACGCTAAGGTTACATCCGCCAAATATAGCAATCCATCAGCTGGAAATAGCTCGATTCCTTCCATCCGTCGATTTCACTAATCGTCAAGTCAACTATGATCGATTTATCATTCAAGAAGATGTGATTGGTCATTCTTTGCTGCGCATTAGTCAACTTTTTTATTTATTACTCATTCTTATTCATTTCTTAGTCATTTCATCGAGCGATGGACAGTTTTCTCCTTCTTTTCCATCGTTTCAACCCATTCCTTTGTCATTCCTGACTCACTCGCTCAGTCAGCCTATTCATTTAACCCCTTATTCTTTGTCATTCGTTTCAACCTTACTTACCATCGATTACTCATGCCTTGCAGGATTTGTAGTATAAAAGCTAGTTAGATCCTGTAAAGTAGACAAGAAGTACACCCCTATCATAGGACAATTGTACCAATTCAAGCAGTTATCTTTCAGTTCAGTATTCGTTCAGTCAATTCGCAGTCTCGGCAGTCAATTCTATAGCTTGGAAAACGTTCCAAGCTTCGATTATTCTTTTTTTTTTTCGACATTTACTCTGATTTCAAAGTGGAACACGTTCACTTTGATTTCTACTCTCTTATTCGATCTCAAACTTTTGTCTAGGACAAAAGCTCATTACAACCCTTAAACCTATACGATCTTTACACCAACAAACCATTTTTAGGAATGAAGTAACTTTATTCCCACCCCCGAACTCACAGGGAGAGAGTCGTCTTATCTAGGTCTAGCCCACTCTTTCTCTGGATTTTGTTGTTGGTTGTGTTTTGTGTGATTGTCAAAGCATAAATCACTGACAGAAAAATCGTCTTTCAACGGTAGGCATGAGAAATAATCTGATTGACGGTAACGCATGCGTTTTGCAGTAGGGTTGTGTCAAAAGATGCTTGGGAGCACTCAGCAGAATGTAGAAAAATCTCAAAAAAATCTACTGGATGATAACTTCATTGAAACTCGTGGTACCATAATATTAAGTATATGAATAAAACAACCTGATGGTTACACTGCCGTAATCAATATGATTTTACTCGCTGACCACAACTTGAAAAACCATCCGGGGAATTTGATCACGAGTGATATATAGTACGTAGTTGCCCAGTCGAGGGCCAAGGCTCCCCGACATAGAGACTTAAGACCTGAATCGATTCTAGGAAAGTGTTACTAGTTGTAGAGATGAAGGCTAGGTACCAGGTATGGGCTTGATTGGTCACCGGAGCCGCTTTCGGGACCGAACTCCACTACTATTTAATATTCGCAGTGACTCCTGATAAGTCTTCGTGCTACAGATACAAAAGTGGCCCTATGTCTGCAAGTTGTTGTGTGCATGCAGGTCGTATAACGGTATCGTTGGCCATCGACTACATATTCTCAACCTACCTGAGCGCCTAATCTCTTCGAATCACCTACTCGGTCAAATAAAATCTGTTTCTTTCTATGAGAGTTGAGTTTCCCTACCTCCGCTTTCAATCTTTCAGCTGCGGCTTTTATAGATTTTCAAACGAATGCCAATGCAGTGCTGAGTAATTATTTGGTTTCAATGAACGGACTAAAACCCCTATACTAATCGCGGGAGATGCCGATATCTCCATTGCTGTGATATAAATGGATAAGATTGCCGAGTCAGCCTCTCGTTCAGGACCGTCATCCAACCTTCAAATTCAACCCCTACCACATCTTCTCGGATTTTGTCAGTGTGATTTCTATCAATGAACAGGTGCGCATGGACTCTTTGAATTATTCATGAAACTTCAATGCTTATTACTGTCACTTAGGGGACCAATAATTTTGGTGACGAACGGTACTTAGTTGTGACCAGAGACCCGTGCTAAACTTCACGTACAGACCATCGATGAAGCAGAAGTGAGGATCTAGACATTAACATATAAGCCAGCGATTGAGATTCTAATCACCAATTTAGTATCTTCTAGATCAACTAGTAAGTTGTAACTCATTATTAACGTTGAAGAAGACGATAAAAGTTATTAAATTCTACACCACAGCCACCTCCCTCCGCAGACGACGACGCACTGGTCAAGAAACTGCATCAAAGGCTTCAGGATCTTTTGGAAGACCTTAGAAATGGCACCGAGGGGGTAGTTAAAGCATAGATGACGACCGAATAAATAAAAGTTGCGCCAAGGGTATATCAAATACAGAAGGGTAATATGTTAACAGAAAATATTGGCAATATATCCTCAGTCCGACTCCTTGTTTGCGATGGCGCGCCCGCATATCCTGAGGTACTCGAGCGATTGCCTCAGATGTTGAATATTGCTTGCGAGATATGCAATATTGTCCAAAGTGATCGATATTTCTAGATGCATGCTCCAAAATACTATCGATGAGCCGATCAAAAAGAGGACCAGCAGAACGACGGGAAAAGCGACCGAAATAAAAATAGCAAAGGAGATTATGAAAATAGATAGGAGAAATAGGAAACTCGCAGTAAATTGGAGTTGTTGCCACGCTACTGATTTGAGTTTGAAGTAGTATCTGTCGCAGCGCTTCTCATGGAGGGAAGCGTGGGCTGCTGCTCTTCCGGTGATGATAATGTTGCCAAAATGCATCAACAAGGAGAAAAAGGCGAATAGCATCCCAATGCTGAATATCACTTTGTGGCTTGAGCCAACGATGATGTGGACCAACAAAAGGAAGATAATAATCGAAACGATAGATAGTGTGGACTGCACAAAATTGTTATCCCGGCTCAAAAACAGGAACTACAAAATACGTACAGTAATGAGAAGGGTCAAAAACTCTTGACAAAAGTTCTTAAAATGACGAATATCCATGCCTTCTGATACAGAGGATTTAGGAGAGTGATGATGATAGACTAAGAAATGCTGTGAGTGGTACTCAGTATTAAATGCAGGAAGGATGGCTACTTACGAGTC